>PVJA010012709.1:0-51297 GCA_004027025.1 Myocastor coypus | reverse complement strand
GAGAGGAGAGAGGAGAGAGGAGAGAGGAGAGAGGAGAGAGGAGAGAGGAGAGAAAGAACAAGAAAAAGAAGGACGTCTGGAAAAAGAGAGCACCCACAATGATAGAGAAAAACAATTAAAAACAAAAGATAATTACAAAAAGAAACTGGAAAGTCAACATGTTCACATAGGCGTTCTTTTACCCTTGAGAGAGTTAACCCCGGAGTTTCCATGGCACACAGTAGTCAACCAATCCACAAATCCTCTTGACTCCCCAAACCCTAAGGGCACCTCAGCGATATTTCCCAGCCTATTACAGCTGTCCCCTCAGAAAGCAAGCCAGAAATAAGCTTCCTTCCACTGCATTGCCATGTACCGTTCCAGGATACTCCACCGAATATATATATATATATATATATATATTTTTTTTTTCGATTTCTCTCACTAGCAAGGGTCTGTGCCTCTTCCTTTTTTTTTTCTACTGATTTTTTTCTTTCTTTCTTTCTTTTTTTAAAAAACACATCTCATAAGTTTATAACTTAGTTAAGTGTTTCAAACTGCCCCTATCTTGAATAACAGCAAACTAATAAAATGCATGCAAAGTAACCTGTGTATGGGGGTGGCGATCTAAGGTACTTATGGGCTCCCCACTACCCAGCTATTTCTAAGATTTCATTTTCAAACATAAAACATTTTGGGACAGTTACAGTTACATTACTACATATTGTGGAAGTAAGCTTGCGTTTAGAGAAAAATTATTAGAAACAGCTGCACCGTTAATGTTTCAAAACCCAAAGTACCCAGTGTGCTCAGTATCTACTTTTCATCATAATTTTTTTGTGTGCATCCACATAATGCATACTCTCTGTGTGTAATACAAGACACTTGTTTAATAAAGCAAACGATTGTCTGTGTCAGAGAGATTTGGTCTTCTCTCCCTCTCCCAAGCCATGTGCAGAGCAGATCAAAGACCTGAAGTACCTCTGTCTTTCCAAGGCAGCCAGATGGTGTCTTGATTTTTCTTCAATTTTTTTTTAACAATAGAATTCAAAGCAGTAAGGAATCTGCATGATGCAACAGATGAAAGGCCTTTTCAGGTAAATTATTATGTTTTTAATGCTAGGAATACCTTGCTTTATTTCACCAAAGTTTTGAGAAATCTTGTAAGATTACACAAAATAACATGTAGAGGTGGAGTAAAGTCTTAGACTGGGTAAAACTGAAATCACAACCCAGGGTTAAGAAGAAAAGGTGGACTCTGATGTGCATGTAGGAAATGAGACAGTTTCTTAGAAAGAATTTTAAATTTGCCTCTGAGTTTTCTAGCAGCATAGGTAGAAAGTAAAATATGATACACATCAAAGAAGGAAGAAATCATATCAGTTCTTTATCATGAGCAAATGTTATGGAAAGCAATAGAGGAGGAAAAGCTGGAGGAGGAAAGGATCAAGATAGAGAAGGAGAGGAGGAGGTAGAGCAAAGAAAAACAGGGAAGGAAAGGAGGAAGAAAAGGAAAGAGACGAGGAGAAGAAATATGAGCAGTGTCAGCAGTGGTGAGCTTTACACATTGCTCCATTTGGAAAATCAGCTATCCCTGCCTCAACACAACAAAACGCATTTTCTAAACTATTTTTTGCAGCTGTCTATGCAGATTAAAGTTGCTACTTTCCATACAGATAGTTGGTGCTGGGAAAGGACTTTTGAATCAGTTTTAAACTTTAAAAAAATCTTTTATTTCTTTATCTATTTGGTACAGGGTCTCGCTATACAGCTCAGACTTATAGCGATCCTTCTGTCTCAGCCTCCTCAGTGCTGGGATTATAGGCATGCGCTGTCATGCCCAGTTTCAGTGACCAGCATGGCACAAGGTACAAAGGATCAAACCAGGATCCTTGCACTTGCCAGACAGGCGCTTAGGCTGCTGAGCTCACTCTCCAGCCCTAGAATTAGTTTTAGATTCCATGCTGCTTCCTGCATTTATAGTTATTCTACAACCATTGATAAATCTCTTTCTGAGACCAACTTTCTTTGTAAAATGGAGCAATCCATTCATTGGCTCATAGAAAGGATAAAACAGAGCCTGGTAGTTCCTAAAAAACTAAAAGATAACTGTGAGGTGATTATTGTTGCTTTTATTATCATCAATGTACAACAAATGTTAGTTTCCTTTCTTCTTTTCCACTACTGTAGAACCTCCAAGGCATTCCTATGTATATGCTTCAGAACAAATAGAAATGCTGAAGTTTAGATTCCAAGGTCTGGCAATATGGTCTGGTTAGCAAGGATTCTGAGCTTCCTTGGCCTTCCCTACTTGCCTGTAGTAAAACTTAAAGAGCAAGGCAGTTTCTGGGAAGGAAGAGTGTGTGCTGATAAATAGTATTCCCATGGAGCACGCAGAGGCAAAAGTCAGAAAGTTCTTGAGACTTAGGCCCACTTTTGGCTGAGGATAACTGTTCTACTTCTAACCACCAGTGGGGGCAGCACTTTCTAGAATCATACTGACACTGGGATGAGTCATGACATGAGTGAATTCCAAAAGATATATAAGTGTATCTGAGTATTCTGTAGGGAAATGGTAGCACTGAGGCTTTACTGGTGACTCTAGATATTCAGAGTTAGGAAGAAAAAGAAATATGAGGTGATATTATCACTTTCCTCATCTCCCCTCACTCTGCCACCACCCAAGAGAACTTTTAAACAGATAACCTGGTGAAACCCAGCAGTCGTGCTAAGTTTTATAGATTCAAGTTGTGGATCTAACACTTAAAGCTATCCAGTTGATCTTTAGAAAGTTCTTCTTGGGCCTGTGAGATAGCTGAGCAGACTAAAGTGCCTGCTTAAGCAAGCACAGGGACTGCAGTTCAATCCCCAGCACCACATGCTGAGATCCTGCAGCAACCAAATATATTTTTTAAAAAATTTTCTCTCTTTTAGTCCCTTCTCTTCAATGTTTCCTTTAACCTACTTTGAATACAGTAAACTTTTACCTCTCTCCTGCTAAATCTTGTACATCTGTAATAAATCAAACATCAGTCCAGTATATCTAATCTTCTGAATTATATTCCCAATGTTAGTTGTGTTTTAAGTATGTAGAAGAACAGATACATGTGTTTCTAGATTGTACATTTCCCATTTCCTAAGATCAGAACCTAGAACAGCAGATAATTTGTTTCAGCTTAAATCAATTCCAGGCTAAACTGCAATGAAATAGGATGCCATAGCTGGATAAACAACGACTTGGAGTCAGAAAAGCAGGCAAAGTCTTGTTGACTCTGTTGCTAGCTCCATCAGCTTGAGAAGTCATATAAATCATAAATCTTTGCCTGCTACCCATAGTATTTAGGTGGCATGATCCTAATGGCACCAAGTGGCACACTAGTTCTATGATACTAAATCAACTCTCTATGTCATAATAATTTTGTCTTTCTCTGAGTCAATCTCCATGGAATGCTTTAAAATTGACAAGCAAAAATTGTATGTGTTGGGGCCCGGCGGGATGGCTCAGTGATCTAAAGCGCCTGCTTGGGAAAGCTTGGGTGGCTTCAGGGGCCACGGTTCGATCCCCAGCACCACATGCTGCGCCAGCCCTGCCCTTGGGGTGGGCTGAGCCGGCCATAAAAATGAGTGAATACACAAACAAAGGTTCTGAAACAAGAGAAAAAAATTTAAAAAAATTGTATGTGTTTATGGTATACAATATGATGTTTGATATGTACATTCATGCTCACAAATACACACACACTGTGCAATGGCTAAGTCAAACTATGTAATATATACATTTACTCACAGAGTTGTTTTTGCTGAGAACATTTAAAGTCTACTAGCTTCTCCTGATATTATATGATATAAGATATTCTAGATAAAGTTAAAAGTAGCCACAATCTAAGAACAACAGAAAGAAATCACCAACCAGACCAAGCAAATAAATAGAGAGCAAAAGTAGGAAACCCACAGCAAGAGAAGAGCATAATAAAGATAAGACAATATATATCAGTCATGAGGAAGTGGAAGTGGAAGCAGTAGCAGAAGGAGGAGGAGAAGGAGAAGGAGAAGGAGGAGGAGAAGAAGAAGAAGAAGAAGAAGAAGAAGAAGAAGAAGAAGAAGAAGAAGAAGAAGAAGAAGAAGAAGAAGAAGAAGAAGAAGAAGAAGAAGAAGAAGAAGAAGAAGAAGAAGAAGAAGAAGAGCCCAACTAATAACCAATGTAGGGACTCCTTGGTCTCTCAAAATTGTTTTTCATTTTTTGCTAATGTTGTTTGTTTCTGTTACCAGAAATTGAACCAACCTTATACATGCTGTGTAAATAGGTTCTACCATTTTTTTTTTTTTTAAAGAAAATCGCTTTTTTGGTACCACCTTTAAACATGGATGCTTTTGAACTTATAGATTGCTACCATGTTTAACAAAATAGAAGCAGCTAATATTTCACAACAACCTGTACAAATTAAATTAATTCCTAACAATTCAGCAGTAATGAATGTGTAGTGTGTGTGGTGTTTTCATTTTAGTTTTGTAGATGATTTTTTATGAAATACACTTCTACTAAGTTCTTGTGTGAATAATTAAAAAAAGACAGTATAAGGTTCAAATGTAATGTTTAATAAATTGTTTTTAAAAAAAAAAAAGGAAAGGACAGAAGGGATAAGGGAAAAATACAAGGTAGTGATTTGCCTGCTTACAGCGTTCCAAGCACTGGGTTTACAGGTGCACACCACCATGCCCAGTCTCAACTGCTGTCGCAGTGTGCCCCAGAGGTGGGGCCAGTGCTGGTAGGGCAGGCCTGGGGATTGAACCCTCGGCCCTTATGCCTGCTTGAAGGTGCTTTAGTCCACTGAGTTACTGGGCTGACCCTGGTAGATTCCCATTTAATTCCAGGGGCTTTGAGTCAGTTTGTTGCAAACAAATCTCAAGCCTATAAAGTCTTTGTACGTATACATTGCTTGGGGGTTCTCCAACCTAAGTATGTAGTAGAGTTAGGCCAACAAGAATAGGAGTGATTATTCTGCTTCCAACATAAGAAGGCTTTCTTATTAAAATGTTCCATGGTTTGGGTTAACCATAGATAATCGTCCCATATCTGAAAATAGTCATCTTGATATCCATAGTTGTTGGTCTAACCCTTACTTTTATTTAATGGGGGCCCTGTCAGAGCCCTTAAAGAGCTTCAGTGGCATTTTTAGGGAAAGTTCTATGATGTCCAGGATCATTAAAAATATAGTTTATAGGTCACTTAACCATTATGTAATGGAGGGCAAAACTAGGAACGGTTGAAGTCTTTCAGAACTCATCAACATGGTCTTATAAGTTATTTCAGTATTCTCCCTGGAGTTGGAATATTCACCAAGGAAGTTTGGAAGTCCTGGACAAGAGGATGAGGCCACAAATCTAGCAAAATGTTTGTTATACTGAATCTGTACGTTCTTGTGCTCGCCTTAGAAAGGAACTGTATTCTTTCTTAAGTGGTAAAGTGATAATAAAAGGGCCAAGAGTAATATCCTAGATTACTTATCTGCAGACTTTGTTTTTTCTTGATCAGGAGTCTTAATTTTTCTATGAGTTCACAGGTGCGTTCCAATGTTGGTTGTTCCCAATGAGTGACAGTCTGTATTCCTAGGACTTGAGTCAAGTGTGGAATATCCAGGAGTCCAGGCCTGATAATTTGGCAGCTGACAGAGTTGACAGGATCACAGTTTTAGGTCCTTCCCAAGTTGGTCCTAGGGAAGGGGATGATGAGGGAAGAAACTTTACCTGTATTAAGTCTCTAGGGTAGAATATGAGATTTCTTTTTTCTTTAGTTTGAGCCTTCATTAGCTGTTGAGCCATCTGTTGGAATTTAGCCAATGAGGTATTATTCTTCAGTAAGACATCTCTCTGTCAAAGAGAAAATCATTAGGGAGAAAAGGGTGTCCACAAAGCATTTCAAGTGAACCAAGTCCTGAAATTTAAGAAATATTTCTAAATCTAATGAGCACTAAAAGCAGTTAATAAGGCCATTGTAGGTGGGTCGCCTGAGCTATTTTGTGAAGATGTTTCTTCGGGGCCTCATTCACTTTTCCCCTCTCTTTGTGTGTGTGTGTGTGTGTGTGTGTGTGTGTGTGTGTTTCTTTTTGAGACAGGGTCTCACAATGCAGTTCAGACTGACCTTGAGCTCACTTTCAGTAGCCCAGGCTGGTATTGAACTCGCACTGATCCTAGCCTCCCAAGTGCTGGGATTACAGCATGCGCCACCACGCCTGGTTTTTCTATCATTTTTGATGACTGTTGTCTCCATGGAGGAGATAGAGAATGCCCAGTTCCTGTGAAACATCATATGAAATGGTTGCATTAAAAGGCCAATTACCACTCTGTGAGCTCTTAGTAAGCTCAAATCTGGGCAAGATTTCTAAGACTAAAGCTATTACCAACTGCTGTGCCTTCTCTGTTCTACAAGGAAAAGCTTCAACCCAGTTTCTGAAGGTATCTACCCATACTAATAAGGACTGAGCTCCTTTACTCTTTGGCATATGAGTGAAATCAAGCTGCCCGTAAGTGTAGAAACTGTAAGGGAATAGGGTAGCAACTGTAACACACTGGCTCTTAGATTCCTCTATTGACAGAATATGATATTTTGTTTTAAAATCCTCTAGATTTAGCTCTATCTCAAAATTTTGATGACTCATGAGAACCAAACAGCAATGCATTATTTTTGACCAATGAAAACTTCACGAGTTATTGTAATAGGCAAAGTATATTTTGTATTTGTGAGCATAGTCTAAGCATCACGTTGATTAGCTGGAACCATAAGCATATATATTATAATGTTTAGACCAGGTACAATTTCTCTCCCCAGAATGAGAGCTGGGCATAACTTAAGGAATGGGTGAAGACAATATTAACCTATTTATAGCTTAAGTAATTTACATTTTATTTGGTGATTTTTTTTATTAAGGCATTAGTAAGACAGGATTATTTTTTTAAATAAACTTGGTTTTTTTTTTAAAGAATTTTCAAATTAATTTAATTTAATTTTTTTTCTTGTTTCAGAACTTTTGTTTGTTTATTTATTTATTTTTATGCCTGGCTTAGCCTGCTCTGAGGGCAGGGCTGGCGCAGCATGTGGTGCCAGGGATCGAACCACAGTCCCTGAGGCCACCTAAGCTTTCCTAAGCAGGCACTTTAGACCACTGAGCCATCCTGCCGGACTCCAAGACAGGATTATTAATGGCTGGAAGGAAGGCCAGGAATGAAAATAAGGATAAAGAGACTGTGGAAGCCAGGTTTTGAGAAGAAAACTGATCTTTGCCAAAATGACTGACTTTACATACACTTATGGTGTCAAATATCGTAACAAAAAGGTCATTTTCATACTATCTCCATCAAATGTAATGCTTCCTGTTGAATTTTCCCTTGTTTTGTAATAAAGAGTTGTAGGACTCTTGTGTGGCCATGAAGATGGTATTAGAAGAAATTAGACACCAGAGTGAAGGGCAAGAGTGCAAGAGTAACTTATTTCTTTGTGTTGATTTTTAAGTAACACTTTGTCATTTTAAAGTGTCATACAGTTTAATCCTGTCTTCACAGACTTTTAATGCATTTTCCAGGGCTCCTTTACTCTTTATTTTATGTTGAAAAAATGGAAGCTCATAAAAGTTTAAAACTCCCCCCAAAATCACACAGGCAGTAAGTGCAGGAAATTGCACCAGAAATAATCTCTAATCTTTTTCTTTTGCTTGACTCTGTATGGTTTTGATATGTTTTTGCCTGCAAGAATATTAACCAAATAATTAAACAGTATTTCCTTTAGGTATTAGCATTTGTTTGACACTGGCCATGCTACTTCCTACCTTATTAACACAGTTAAGTGGCATTTGATTTTGCTTACAGTTCTTTTGCTTATGAACTTTTGAAGGCAAAGGCCAAAATTTCCCAGTGCTAATATAGCTCACAGCACGTGTCTTTTGGCTCTCAGTGGATCTCCATGTAATTCTCCCATTTGATTTCCTTGAGTCCTCTGAATTTGTCTAGCAAACATTAGCCAGTCCATCAATTTGTGACACTCCAGCAAATCATCTAAAGTAGACACACAAGTTCAGGAATGAACATGATGTCAGGCTATTTTAATTAATAGATACAATTATCTTAAGAATGGCTAACATAAAGGTTGCTCTAGTCTCCTTGAGTCACTACAGAATAATTCAAAATAGCCATCTTCTATCCCAGCAGTGGCATGTTTATAGATTTCTTCCCAATTATCTTATTATTTGGAAAACTCAAGTGTGCTGTTGTTGAATCAGATATCTATCCTAAATGTTATTATAATATACTGTTCAATGAAAAGGTAAAATACAAGAATGTGTTGGGTAAAGAACTTACCAAGACAGTTCTGACCACACTACAAGTGTAAATCTTCTTCCTCAGGGGAGTTGACATTAATATTTCAATCAAAGCATATCAAAATGACATCAGTGGCCTGTCATCCCCTCATAAATGAACTAGACCTAGACAAAGAGGTTAAAATACTGTCAGTCTTCATCAAACCAATAACAAGGTTTTATATGTTTTAAATTATTATTTCTCAGGGTGTACTGACAATCCAACTCATGCCCTTAGGGTTGCCAGGCAGTGGCTATGCCCCTGGAATACATCCCTGCCCCCCACCCTTTAAATCAGCGGTTCTCAACCCGTGAGTCACCACCCCAGTGGGAGTCAAATGACCAAAACACAGGGGTCGCCTAGAGCCATTCCAAATCATAACTGTAGCAAAATTACAGTTTTGAAGTAGCCACCAAAATTATTTTTTGGTTTGAGGTCACTGCAACATGAGGAACTGTATTGTGGGGTCACAGCATTAGAAAGGTTGAGAACCACTGTTTTAAATAATTAAAGATGTAAAGGAAATGTTAACCAAGACAGAGGTGAAAACAGAGTGCAGATAGTGGGTGAATGAGATAGTTCAGTAGATTAAAGTGACTGCTCAGGCAAGCTTAAGCAAGCCTAGGGACCAAAGTTTGATCCCTGGCACCACATGCCATGCCACTCCCACCCCCAGGGCAGGCTGAGCCAGCCAGAGTCTGGGTGTAGTGGTGCTGGCCTGCAATCCCAGCTCAGGGGAAGCTGAAAGCAGGAGGGTCACTAGGATTTGAGTTGTGTAGTGAGACTCTGCAATAATCAATTAAATAAAGTTAAAAACAGATAAACAAAAATAAAATAAAAACGTAAAAAAGATTGCAAATAGTATGTATTAAGACTAAAAGTCTAGAAAATAAGCGATTGCTTTTCCAGTTAGATTGCTAATACTATCATAATTTAGGCTGCAAAATTAACTGATAAAGGGTGAAATTACGAAAGGGAAAGGATACAAATCACTTAAATTAAGAAGGTGAAGTGTAGATACTACTTCTGGACAAATATAGCTGAAATCACAACATAGGAAGGAAGTATCATACTAAAAACTTTGTATCAATTACAAATTCTTGTCATCCTACTTTACAGCAATTCTCAGATAAGAAAAAGAAAAAGGTGGAAAAATCCAAGATATACATACATATAGGATGTATGTATATATATGTATGTATACATACATATACATGCATATAGGACCCTGTTATCCCCTCCAAATCTCCAAAGGCAGATTCAGCATATACAACTCAAAAGGGAAGCAAACCAGGTAGTGGTGTTCTATGAACTGCAAGAACAGATAAAGGAACTTACTGAGTTCAAAAAAGGAAGACATGGCCGAAAACTTTATGGATCATCACAAAAAATGACCAAGGTGGAATGAAGAAAAATGAATAAAAAATGGAAGATGTGACTAAAATGGTTTAAAAAATAAACAAAAAATTTACCAAAATTATAGAATCTGTGAAAAGGTATCAGATAGAAAACATAGCACAGAACTCATAAATTGCAGAAATGATTAATGCGAGAAGAGCATTCCTGAAATCAACGACTGAACAGTAAATTATAATGAAGGAGAAGAAGTCTCAAAAAAAGATAGGAGAAAAAGAAATACCAATTCAACACCCGTTAGATTATACCAAGAAGACTCAGAAGTCTTAGGGTCTTAGAAGTGTGTAAGAATGGGAGCTAGCAACTAGAAGATAGCACATGTAGAACAATTAATTCCATTGAAAAGATCAGAAAACTTCATAAATATGACAGAATAATTCAACACGTAAGGAAGGTTACAAAGCATCAATAAACTATGATAAAGAGACTCCCCAAGATGTACCATAATTAAATTACTAGAAAACAAAAACAAACAAAATCCCTAGAATTTTAAATGAGCCCGAGAAAGTAAACACACACACACACACACACACACACACACACACACACACACAAAGGAAAAACTATCAGAGTAACAACAGAGTTCTCAGAAAACTTTAATGGTCAGAAGACCTTGGCATAAAATATTTTAAGTGTTAAAGCAAAAACTTCCAGCCCAGAATAACAAGTGTGACAAAACTTTCAAAATGGACAAATAATGGCATTTAATGAAAAAACTCAAAAGATTTATAATGATCAAAGAGTACTCCAGAGAATGTGCTAGAACATCCCAGATAGAAATGATGAAACCAATAAAGCCAAAAATTAAGACAATGAATACATAAATCAAGGTAAATGGGCAACAACAAAAGAAAGAAATAAGAGGAGAAGGAGAAGGACAGGGGAAAAAAAAAGCCTAAGGAATTGTAAGTGACAATGACCATACAATAACTTGGAATTTATGGAACACCATAAGCTAAGAGGGAAACTTATCTCAACCAGCAATTGCATTAGGAAAGCAGAACAAGCTTAAGTCAGTAACATCTAGAGAAATCTCAAGATGCATGAGAAATAATAATCCAAGCCCAAAGCAAAATTAAGAAGGCAAATAATAATGATCAGAGTGGAAATAAATCAAGACTGAAAAATATAAAAAAGATCAACAAGTTAGATAGCTGGTTTTATGAAACAACGAGCAAAATAAATCCCTAACCAAATACATACATACATACATACATACATACACACATACATACATACATAAAACAAAAAAGGACTCAACTCAATTAAAACTGAAAAAGGTGAAATCACAATGAACATCACTAAAATCCAAAAGACACTTACTGATGTTAGGTTTGTGTACAGTTGTCCACCCAAAGCGTCATGCAGTTATAGGGTGGGGACTTCTAGAGTTTGAGACTTGACTCATGATCCACTGGGATTATGTGTCTTAGTACTGCTAGGATTATGGCTCTTAGTACTGCTATGATTACTGATGTGGTCTGAGGGGGATATCCTGAGGAAGAGACCTGAATGTCATATAAGAGAGACAGAGAAACAGACTGTGTCTGTTGTGCTCTGTTGCTTTCTGTCGCTCTGGTTGGCTGGTTGCCTCTGTTGCCTTAGTTGTTGTTCTGCTGCCATGGACTGCTGCTCTCCGCCATGTGCCAGTCTGCCTTGAAGCCAGCTGAATATGGACTGAAACCTTCCGTAACTGTGAGCTAAATAAACCCTTCCTTCCTTCATTTTGGGTGTGGGGTATTTGTCCCAGCAACGAGAGAATAATAACTAAGACAAGTGATTACTGTGAAATGTTATAGACCAATAAAGTGGAAAGTCTTAAAAAACGGAAAGATTCCTGCCCTCATAAAAATTACCAAAATTAAGCCAAGAAGGCATAACAATATTGAAAAATTCAATAGAATGGAAACAGTAATAAAAAAAAATTCTACCAAGCAAGTAAATCCAGGACCTGATGTTTTCACTGCTGAAATCTATAAACTTTAAGTAAACCACTGCTACTCGTTGGACTTAATGAATGTGAAAGGGAAGGAGTGCTTCCAAACTCATTCCTAGAAGCCAGCATTATACTAATCTTAAAACAAAGTAAAACTAAAAAAGAAAGACTCACCTGATAACAAAACTATGGGGAGTGTCTTTAATGAACATAGATGTAAAAATAAGAAGATATTGAGAAATGAAATAAATACATTATTAAAGATATCATACACAACCAAGTAGGTTTCATCGCAGAGCTGCAACGATGGTTCAACATATACAAACCAATAAATGTAATACATTGCATAAACAGAAGAAATGATAAAAATCACATGATCGGGAGAGCTTGGGGAGGCCTGTAGGCCTCTGGAAAGCTGTAGTCTGTAGACCCAATGCAAGTATAAGCTTTCCTGGTACCTAACCAAACATTTAAGAAATGTAGAGGACTCTGCTCAACCTGCAGGACTCTGGTGAGCTGCACCCATAACCTCAGCATGCAAGTATGGAGCTTGAGCTGGAACAGGTTAAACCTTCTAAGAACTTAAGAGGAAACCTATAGCAGGAAACCAATATGTGTATGATGTCTCTTTGTGACAGTGGCATATTAAAGTGCCCCATTACAATGGTATTATTTCTTTTTTCTGTATTTAGGACAGGGTCTCACCACATAGATTATCAAAGTAAATAGCATGAAATCACTAATCAAAGGAAACAAACAAGCAGAGTGGAACAAGAAGTGAAGTCCAACAATATGCTGTATATAGGAAACACATTTAGCTCAAAAGGAAATTCACAACCTGAAAGTCAAAAGATGGAAAACAATTCTTCACAGCACATGAAACCAGAAAAAGGCAGGGGTAGCTCTTCTGGTTACTGACAATATCATCTTCAAACCAAAAATTAATGAAAGAGAAAAAGAAGGTCATTACATACTTCTTAAGGGAAAACTGAAAGAGGAAGAGATAACAATTCTAAATTTATGTGCACCCAATGTAGGAGCACCCACATACATAAAACAAATTTTAACAGACATGAAAAATCAACTGAGCGATAACACAGTTATAAAAGCCTGGCCTGCTAGCTCAGGGGACTAAAGTGCCTGCTTAGGGGGAGCACAGAGGTTAGGGTTCAATCCCTGTGTAATGCCAGCCCATCTGCAGGGTGTGCTGATTGAGACTGGACATGGTGGTGCGTGCCTGTAATCACAGCACTTGGGAGGCTAGAAAAAGGAGAATCACTATGAATCTGATCTATGTATTGAGACCCTGTCTTAGTTACTTTTCTCTCGTTGCTGGGACGAACACCCAACACTCAAAATGAAGGAAGGATAGGTTTATTTAGCTCACAGTTACTGGAGATTTCAGTCCATATTTGGCTGGACCAAGGCTGAGTGGAACAGGGCAGAGAGCATCCAGTTCATGGTGGTGGAACAGCAACAATCACGACAGAGGCAACAGAATAACCAGGAGAGCAGAAAGCATCAGCTGAGTCTGTCTCTTTGTCTCTCTTTACATTACATTCAGGCTCTCTGCCTTAGGATATCTGCCCTAGACCATACCCATAGTCTCGGCCCTACTCAGACTGATAATCCCATCAGTACTAAAACACAATCCCAGGGATCACGAATCAAGTCTCAATCTATAGAAGCCATGCCCCATGGTTGCATGACACTTTGGGGGGACAACTAGACAAACCATAACATTCCACCCCTGAACCCCACAAAGTCTCATATATATCCGTTTGTACAAAAGACATTTTAGTCCATCTGGAAGAGTTGCCAAAGCCCCAACAGTTTCAGCATTGCTGAAAAGTCCAAATCACAAGTCTCCTCCAAGATCCAAGGCAAACTCTCATCTGTGAGTCCCTGTACAATAGAAAAGTTAAACATATCCAATATTCAAAGTCATAAGGTAAACATTAGCATTCCAAAAGTTGTAAACAACAGGGGAATACAAAACACTGGGACTAACACAAGTCCAAAATCCAGCAGGGTAAACATTAAATACCATAATTTCAATTGGAGCATCCAAAACAGTCTGCACTGAGTTGTGGGCTCCATGCAGCTCTGTCCCTGAGGCACTCTTGGTGGTGGTTTTCATGGCTTCTCTCTTAGGCCGGCTTTGCTCCCTCTTTGCATGATCCATGTTCCTGGCTTTTTCAAACTTCTGGGATTTATACTGAACAGGCTTCTCACACACAGCTTTACACACTGCCCTCTCAGGGGCATAGTGCTTGGCTTCCCAGGCCTTCTTCTGAAATCGAGGTGGAAGCCTTCTTAACTTCAGAACTCCTGCATTCTGCATACACCTATATGGATAATGCCAAGGGTTGCTGCCGTTTGGAGCAGTAGGCAAGTTTCCTTCTCTCTTGCCTGAAGGTGCCGAGGGCCTAGATCGCTGAGCACTCTGACCATGGTTCTGAAAAACAAATTCTCCATGCTGGCGCCATTTTGGAACCTGACTTGGCTGATGCTGCCATTCTGGTACTTGGGTCTCTGCAGCTTTCTTCTCAAGGCAAAGCCTCTCTCCTTTGCGATTCTGGGGCTGCAAAGGGTGGAGAGCTTCCGCATCCTGTGATGCCCTCAGGCTATCCTTTTGATGTTTTTGGTTCCTTCCCAGCAATGGAGATCCTTGTAGCTCCATCTTTGCAGTCCATAGCTTTCCTGGTGCTTTCTTTCTGGCCAAACTCAGATTTTAAATTATCCTTCTTGGCTTTTTGCTCTTAATTTTCTACATAAACCTGGCTAAAAGCCACCAATAACAACCATGCCACTGCTCCAATAGTTGATTGCTTTGAAATATCTCTTCAAAGATTAATCAGTCTGTCATGTTTAATCTCAGTCTTAGGCAAAATCTCTGGGCAGCAGCACAATTCCGACAGATTTTCAGCCAATCCATAGCACAAATCATCTGGAGTCCATTGACCAATGCTGTCCATTTTCCCAGCAGAAACCTCCTCAGCCTGCTCTTTACAGGCAGGCCTTCTGTCAGTCTTCCTATCTGAGCTCTGACCAGAATCTCCCAAACTGAACAGCCAAAGCCGTTCTAGTGCTTTGCTTTTAGGCAACATCTCTGAACCTTTCCTGTCTCCTCCCGTAAGCCATTCCCAAAAGCTTGTAATGCACGTTTTCAGGTATAGCCACAGTAACAACCCCACTTCTCTGGTACCAAATTCTGTATTGGTCAGGGTTTTACTTAGAGGAACAGAATAGATATGATATAAGGAACGGATATTAACACAAAATATACAATCTATAAGGAATTATAAGATTGGCTTACAGTAGTCAGCCACAGAGTCAGATGAGGAAGCGTGCAGAGGCCATCTGCATGCTCTGGACTGAAGAATTCAATCCTGAGGTCTGGACTTCACCACAGCACTCCATGTAAATCTCTACCCGTAGGCTGATGGGTCTGCGCTGAAGACTGAAGTGTCTGTAATGGACACTGAAGAGTCTGAGACGGATCACAAAAGATTCAAGCTGAAGGCTGAAGAGTCTGCACTGCAAGTCAGATGATGAAGTCCAGGCGGAATGAGAAGACAGAAGCTTCTCTGATGCAGTGAAGTGTTGACTCCTTCAGCCCTTTAAAAAGCCTCTTTGTACCTCAGTCATTCTGACGTGGGCCCATTGTACCCTAGGGTAGAACCAATCATACCCCAGGATGAGCCCTTGATCCTGCACTAGGGAGAAAGCCAATGATGTCCTAGGTAGGCCCTGGTCATGCTCTAGGAGGAACCAATTGTACCCCAGAGTGGGGCTCCTACCAACAGGGAACCGGGCCGCTGAGTCATTCAGCCAAGTTGACACATTGTAGCAAACACTACAGACCCTGCCCTAAATACAGAAAAAAATAATACAATTGTAATGGGGGACTTTAACATGCCACTGTCACAAAGAGATAGATCAACTAGGCAAAAGATCAGCACAGAAATAATGGAATTAAAGCAAACTCATGAAGAAATGGGCGTATTAGACTGAGTGTTCCACTGAGCAACAAGAGAATAGACAATCTTAGCTACACACAGGGCATTCTCAAAAATAGAGCATGTATGAGCATATAGAGCTTGCTGAGGCAAATGCAAAGGCTTTGTTTTCTTTTCATGATTTAATATTTTTATTGTTTAAATTTAACAATGGTTATATTACATATTTTCATCATCAGATCAGTTTATATTAATAGATATAGGTATATAAGATTGATCCAACAATTAAAACAATTAAACATTAATAATTTCAATAAACATTACTTTTCTGCAATTACAGTGGGCCACCAGTGAAGCTTGTAATGTTGGAGGCTATTGGTCTAAGCCCCCTAAAGCTCATCTCACCATTCTTGCTCTGTGTTTCATGCACTGTAATTAAACTTTTTTTTTTTTTTTTTTTTAATCAGGGTGATCAAGGGCAAGTCAAAGCAAGACCTGTGTAACAAAACATTCATTTTTTTTTTTTTTGTATCTTCCAGGGTCAAATCTCCTCAGGATTAAGTTTGGGACCATATACAGTACTTTGCAGAACGGTTGTCAGTGTCAGCCTTCAGGATGAGTCATGGCCAAGGCTTTGAAATTATTCCATGCATGCTATCGGATCATAGCACAGTGAAACTGGAAATTATTGACAAAAGAAAGCACAGAACACCATAAACACATAAAGATCAAATAACAGCCTCCTAAATAAGCAATGTCTCAAGATGAAATTAAGGAATAAATAAAAAATATTTATAGCTAAATGAAAATGCACACACTATTTACCGAATCTGAGGTATTCAATAAAAATTGCCTTAAGAGGGGAATTTATACTGGTAAATTCATACATTAGGAAATCATAAACAATCTTATGCTGCACTTCAAACTCCAAGAAAAAGAAGATCAAGTCAAGTCCAAAGAAAGCAGGAAATTTTAAAGATCAAAGAATAATGCAAGAAAGATGAAAAAAACAATATAAGAATAAATAAATCAAAATGTTGGTTCTTTGAAAGAATAAATAAAAGTGATAAAACCTTAGCCAACCATATCAAAGGACAGAGAAAACTCAAATTTATGCAATAAGGAATGACAAGGGTGAAATTACTACAGACCATATAGAAATGCAGAAGATCATCAATACCTACTTCCAAAATCTTCACTCTGACAGGATAGAAAGCACAGAGGAAATGGACAGTTTCCTAGATATATAGGAAAGGCCAAAGTTGAGTTAAGAAGATATATCTACCAACTCTCAATAACCCAATAGCAGGAAATGAAATTGAAAATGTAATAAAAAATAACCTACCATAAAAAAGGGCTAGGTCCTGATGGATTTATAGCAAATTCTACAAGCAATTTAGAGAAGATTTAATGCCAATGTTTCTCTTTTTAATTTAATTTAATTTTGAAGGATAAGAACATGAACAAAATCAAGAGCAAACAGTAGAAACAAAGACAAAAAGAACAAAATACAATACACTTGTTACAGATTTTCAAATAAAGAATAACAAATTAACAATGGTGGTTTCATTATGTAATTTTATCATCAAATGTATTGCTCAGATTAACAGATATAAGCATGCAAGATTGGGCAAATAATTGAAGATTAACACTTGCCTCCAATAAATTTTAATTAAAAATAAAAATAAACCTTAATTTTTTTGTACTTTTTAAAAGATTTTTTTTTTTTTTTTTTTTGGTCTTTTTGAGGCAGGGTCTTGCTATGCAGTTGAGGCTGGCCTTGAGCTCACTTTTGTAGCCCAGGCTGGTCTCGAACTCCCACCAATCCTCCTGCCTCAGCCTCCCGAGTGCTGGGATTACAGGGGTGAGCCACCACCCCCGACATTAAAAGAATTTCTTTGAAAAAAAGTACCTCTCATCTTGATCTTCTAAATGTGAAAGCTTCTTAAACCCTTCAGTGAAATAGAAAAGGGAGCAGTTCTCCCGAACTCAGTCCTGAAATCAAGTATTCCTTTGATTCCAAAGCCAGAGAAAGATCCAAGTTAAAACAAACAAACAGAATTATAGGTCAATCTCTAATGAATATAGATGCAAAAATCCTCAATACAATACTAGCAAACATAATGTAGCAACTCATTAGGATTCTACAACATAACAAAATAGGATTCATCCCAGGAACACGGGGTGGTTCAACATACACAAATCCATAACTGTATTTTGCCACATCAATAAGTGAGGAACAAAAAGGACCAGATCATATTCCAGAGGGAAATGTAAATAGAAATCCTAAAGATGTAGGGGTAGACAGACAGTTCATGAACAAAAAACAAATTACACAGGAAATATTTCAAAGAATCAACAACTGGGATCTCATCTTTTTGAAAACTTTGCGCCCTTCAAAAGAAATCAATGACAAAGCCGGGCGTGGTGGCTCACGCCTGTAATCCCAGCACTCGGGAGGCTGAGGCAGGAGGATCAGTGTGAGTTCGAGACCAGCCTGGGCTACAAAGTGAGCTCAAGGCCAGCCTCAACTGCATAGCGAGACCCTGTCTCAAAAAGACAAAAAAAAAAAAAAAAGCAGACTATCCCTTTGACAAAGGCCTTCTATCTAGAATATAGAACATAGAAATAATTAAAGAAAATTAGGCTCACAAGATTCAAACACTAATTCAGAAATGGGCCTTTTAGATGAATATATACTTCTCATGGGCCCGGCGGGGTGGCTCAGTGGTCTAAAGCCCCTGCTTGGGGAAGCTTGGGCGGCCTCAGGGACCGCGGTTCGATCCCCGGCACCACATGCTGCGCCAGCCCTGCCCTCGTGGTGGGCTGAGCCGGCCATAAAAATGAGTGAATAAACAAAGGTTCTGAAACAACAACAACAAACAAACAAACAAACAAACAAATAAATAAATAAAATGTTAGATGAATATATACTTCTCAGATCAGGAAATATAAATGAAAAATAAATATATGAAAAAATGTTTGTTCAACAACATTGGACATTTGAGAAATGCAAATTAAAATAATACTGAGACTCCATCTGACCCAAGAAAGAATGGCTATCATCAAGAAGTCAGCCAATAACAAATGCTGGATGGGCTGTTGAGAAAAGGGAACCCTTCTCAAACTGGTGCAACCACTTTGTAGATGAATGTTGAGATTCCTGAAAAAACAAAAACAAACAAACAAACTGGGATTGAAGGTCCCATTCAATGCAGCCATTTATCAGGATTCTACAACAAGATCAAATAGAATTCATCCCAGGAACATACTTTTTCCCAAGGAACTGAAAACATCACACCACAGTGATACATGTGTACTCATGTTTATAGCAGCTCAATTTGTCCTAGCTAAATTTTGGAAGCAACTAAAATGCCAATCAAATGAGAAATGGATAAAGAATATGTAGTATTTTTACACAATGGAGTACTACTCGCCATAAACAAGGATAAAATTGAGGATTTTATTGGTAAATAGATACAAATACTAATCATACTCAAGTGAAATAAATCAGACCCACATGTAGAAACATTACATTGTTTCCTTTATGTGAGAATCTGTCAGGAAAAGAAATCTGAAGGATACAACAGATACTGGAAAAAGGGAATCAACCTGTTTAAAAGGAAAGAATTACTGTGTTGAGGACGGGAGAGGGAACTGTGGAAGAGACCTATCTATGCATGTGAGCAGAATGGTTTGGACCATTACACTGTGGATTTCTGCTGGTGTATGGAAAGGAACAATTAATGATCAATTTGTTTTGCCTTGCTTTCAATTCTTTATCTTTTTTTCTCTCCTTAATTTCTTCTATATTTCTTCTTCCAATTTTGTATGCTTATATCTGATAATATGAGCAATTAATTTGAAGCCAACAATATATTACAACAAATACTGGGAAATTCATAACACTTTGTTTAGTGAAACTCTGTTATCATTTATAACCTCTGTGATATTTTGTACTTTTTTTAAAAAAAATCAAAGTTAAAAAATCACATGATCATATCAATATATATATAGAAAATGCAGTTGATAAAATCCAACGTGTCTTCAGTTAAACAAACCTGAAGTTGGTACAGAAGTACTTTAACATAATTTGCTGTAAGATAATAATAAAAAATCAATGACCAGCATCGTATTTAATGAAGAAAAAGCTAAAATATTTCCTTCTAAAATTAGGAACAAGAAAATGATGCCGTGAACTGTCACTGTTTCTTTAAGTTTATTGGTGCACTTTCAATATACGTAATGGTCATGCTCATCACGGGGTCGTCGCATCTGTACATGACTTAACTCTTTCTCTTCCCATTCCCTCATTCCCTCTACTCTTCTTTCCCTCCTTATTTACAGAAGCTTTGTTTCCATTTTTCCTTCTTTTCTTTTTCCTTCCTTCCCCCTTTAGCCCCCCCTTCCCAGGTGAGCTTTTGATTCCTATTTCATAATATCTAGTATTTGTCTGAACCTTATTTACACTTTCAGGGTTTCTCACACCAGAGAAAAGGTGCAATATTTACAAATTTGAGTCCAATTTATTTCACTTAATAATGTGGCCTCAAGGTACATCCATTTTTACAAAGTCTTAATTTTACCCCTCTTTGTAGTACAGTGGTACTCTGATTATATATATATATATATAATATACATATACATATAATATATACATATATGTATATATGCATATACATATTATATGTATGTATATACATATACATATAATATATACATATACATATATATATAATATATATGCAGACAGTTTTTAATAAGATGAGATTCTACTTCTTGATTCTTTATGATAATCCCTGCATAATCAGGTTTTGTTCATAAATCCTTTGCCTACACTAATATCTTCAAAAGGTATACTTACTCTACCTTCCAGCAGATTTAATATTTCCATTTCAATATTTAGACCTTTGATGCATTTAGATTTTAGTTCAGTGCACAGCAAAAGACATGGGCCCTATTTTAATCTTCAATATATGTAAAGGCAGTTTTGCCAGCATTATTTATTTATTTATTTATTTTTATTTTTATTCTTATTTTGGCTGACTCAGACTGTCTGTTAAGGGTGGGTCTCATGTTTCATGTGGAGGTGGGGATCGAACTATGGTCCCCAGTGCCTGAGTGACTTTGCGGAATCATGCACTTTTTAATCCACTGAGCTACCTGGAAAAACCTCCATGTCCAGATGTTTGTTTATTTGTTTATTTATTTATGTTTTGCCCCTTTGGTACTGGGCTTTGATCTCAGTCCTTATGCCTTATGTTTGCCAGGCAGCTGCTTAAGCCACTGAGCTATCTCCCAGTCCCCAGCACCATTTATTAAAGAGGTTATCTTTCATCCAGTGTCAATGTTCAGGCCCTCCTCCTCAAAGATGAGGTAGTTAAATATGACATAGTGAAATTTAATTCTGCATATCACAGTCTTTTCTTCTCTTTTATTATATATTGTTTAAAACAATTCTATCTCCTGAAATATTTTCCTCTGCTCACTTAAAAATAAATATTTAAATCAGGCTTTTAGCATTTATTTCATTAGTGGGGTGAGCAAATATAAATCCCTGTTAACATATCTGAGGAAAGACTACAAAATCCTGTAAAATAGAAATATAAATTTTCCTGAATAATTTAACATGAAACCAAATAAAACAGTCTATAGTCTCTATTAAACAGATTAAGTGTTTTTGAAGTCATACTATATTTTTAAATTTTAAAAAACTTTTATGTTTATTTATTTATTTATTTATTTTGATATAGGATGTCACTATGCAAGTCAGATTCCTAGTGCTCCTCCTGTTTCAGGCTCCCTGGTGTTGAGATGACAAGCATACGCCACCATGTCTGATTTTGGAGGTTGGCATGGCAGGGGGCTGGCACAGTAAAAGGTACTGGGGATGGAACCCTGCACCTTGTGCTTGTCAGGCAGGTACTTAAGTGACCAAGCTATCTCCCCAGCCACATACTGTCTTTAAATGATCAAACTACGCAAGAAAAGGAGAACAAATTGAAATTTTGAGAAATTAAGATATTTTTATAGATATTCCAATCCAGAAATTTAGGTAGGCAGTATTTCTGGAATATGTTTTTCATGTTTGTACAATAACTTACAATAGTTTCTGCATCTTAAGAGACCAAAAGTACTACCTATGACCTAATCTTTATGTAAATGTTCTGAAGAATAAGTGACATGCATGCAGTTTGTAGAATAATTGGAATTGAATGTACGTAGAAACAAACAACACAAACATAACAGGTCCTGCTAAACTTGCCTAAAATCACGGTGAAGTCATGACTCTGTTAACCTAGTTTAATTACTGTTGCTTCATTATGTGACATCATTAGCTCTATTTTCCAGATGAGGAACTTAAATCTTCATGAGGAGAAGTTACATCCTGAGTAATACAACTGATCAGTATACAACAAAATCTGTATTAGAGCACTGACTCTAGCTCCAGAGTTTCTCCTTCCGTGTTGGTATGTAATATTTATGAATCAAATGAAAATGTTAAGGAGGGAAAACAGAACACCAATTATGCATCCAGTGCATCTCATTCTAATGATAAACATTTAAATATAAAGCATACTACAAACTAGGTTAGAAACAAGGTATTTATATGGATATTATACTCATACGGAAAGTCACACAAACAAATACAATGTTCACACATTACTTACTTCTGATAAGAGACTTTTTTTTTTCTTTTTGAGGCAGGGTCTTACTATGTAGTTTTGGCTGGCCTTGAGCTTACTTTTGTAGCCCAGGCTGGTCTCAAACTTGCACCGATCCTCCTGCCTCAGCCTCCTGAGTGCTGGGATTACAGGTGTGCGCCACCACGCCTAGCCCCGATAAGAGACTTTTATCTAGCCTATGTAACTAACTTTCAGAACTCAGTAACAAAGACAACTGCATTAAATATTGGACACTATTTTATTTTGTAGATATAGTGCTTTTATACAAATTGAATATTTATGGCAATCCTGAGCTGAGTTTAAAAATTGAGAGGACATGTACTCACTAATGTTTGTGTCACAATATTCTATTTCTTATAATATTTCAACTTTTTCATTATTTTTCTATTCATAATAGTGATCAATAGTCACTGATTTTTGTTTTGTATCATAATTTTATTTTATTTTGAAGAGTACAAACCAAAGCAAGAAGAAAAATCAGAAACAAAGACAGAAATAGGGTAGCATACATCAACACATATGTTACTTATTTTCAAAACAAGAATAGCTGATTAAATTGGTTGATACGTTGTTTTTATTGTCAAATCCACTGCTTGGGTTAACAGATATAGTTATGTAAGATTGGACATATGATTGAATATTAGTGCTTGCAATCAAGAAATGTTAAATTTTTGTTCTCTTTACTGATCTTTGGTGTTACTATAGTAATTATCTAGTGAACATGCTGTGAACATTATTAAAATGATAATGAAGGATTGCCACATAAACTAAATGTTGATAAAATGCCTCAGAGTTTGAAAGAAATGACCTCAATTTTAAAAGGTCTAGTGTGAACAAAATAATATCAAACAGCAATATATACTATGGAGAAATCATGCATGGGACAGTTAATGAATATAACCAATATCACTATTTACTAATTTTAAGAACTCACAGCGCAGTGGCCCGGGTTTGATTCCTGGTGTGCTGTGCTGGCCCCCAGGCTCACTGAAGGGGTGATTGAGACTGGGCGTAGCGGTGCATGCCTGTAATCCCAGGACTCTGGGAGGTTGAAAACAGGAGAATTACTCTGAGTTCGATCTCCGTAGTGAGACCCTGGAGACCCTGTATCCCCTGTCCTAAATGCATTAAAAAAAAAAAAGAACTTGCAGCCACGTCAGCCTCCAGCAACCACCGTCCTTCACCCAGCAGCCATCGGCATCCTGGCAACAGTCTCCACCAGCAAGTTTAGAATTCCCAGAACTCAAGAAATTGTTGACATTTCTTAAAAAGAACATAATTTTAAAGGAAGGAATGTGTTTTTCTACATACTGCTGTTTCACCAGGAAGATTCCAGTTTAATGCAAAAAAAAAAAAAAAATAGTTTTTATGTTAAGTGAAAAACAAAGCCATGTGACTTTCTTTGCTGTGTTATGAGCCTTTAGTGGCTGATTTGGAACCCAAACCACAATGTCTCCAATTTATACTTGTGGAAAATCTTCTAACAATAATGTAAAAATGGGTAATTACATGAGAAGATGCTTGACATTATAGCCATCAGGGAAAAATAAATGAAAACTGCAGAAAAGACATAATACTTCGCAAGAATAAAAAAAGACAGATTAAAAAGCAAAATAAAATACATATAATAGTATGCACATGTGTAAACATTGTATCATCTCCCTAGAGTGAGAAACCAAAAGTAAATAAGGTCCAAAATGCACCGCTGTAGTTAGAGTTTGCAAGGAAAGCAATTTAACAGAAGACACATAATTTCTGGATTATTTTGTCCTAGTCAGCCAAAGAGTCAGCACAAAGGGGTGGAGAAAATCTGTCCACACTAGATCCCATGGCAATGTCCTGTATGACTCCGGATGAAGACCTGCAGCCCGTCACAATGGCCTCCAACAAGTTCAACCGCAGGCCAGGAGCTATGACAATGTGTCATGCAAGTGTGTATTACAGACCTATGCTAGGAAGACCCAAACAAAGGTCAGCAGTGGAAGGTGAAGCCTGTGCCAGTAGCATGGAGGATCTGTACTGGAGCTAAGAAGTGGTGACCACACTGAGGAACAAGGTCCTGAGCTCCTGCAATGATGAGAACCGCTGAGTTCATAGCAGGAAAGCCAGTGCGATAAGCTTCTCCAGGAGGTTGAACAGTGCGCCATCTTCCCCTCCAGAGCCAGGAAGTGATGCCCAAGGTGAGGACTAGAGCTCCCCCAAAGTGAACCACAGCCATTCTGGGACTAAAAGGTCCTGAGCTCCTTCCACAGTGAGAACCGCTGAGTTTGTATCAGGAAATCCAGCACGGCAAGCTCCTTCAGGAGAACTAACAGCCACACTTCTTCCTCTCCAGTTCTCCTTTCCATGCGGTTGACAGCAATCTTTACCTTGGTCCTGTTTACCCAGTAGCACACTGATTCAGTTCATCTGGGTGTTGCAAATTAGCGCCAGTTGTCAATCCATCATATGTACAGTAGATATCATAAAATGGGAAGAAACTTCGGAGTTCCTTCCCCAGTACCACTAAATAAAACAACAACAACAAAAAACTAGGATTGAGGAATGGAGAAAAGAAGAAAGTGGAAAGCAAAAAGAGGGCCAGTCAGATAGCTCAGTGGATTAAAGCACCTGCAAGCAGGTGCAGGGACCAGGGCTTCAATCCCTGGGCCTGCGTGCCGACCCCACCCTCAGGGAGTGCTGAGATAGCAATTGAGACTGCTTGTGGGGTCGCACCTATAATCCCAGCTCTTGGGAGGCTGTAAACAGATGGATCACTAAAATCCAATCCAGTAGTGAGACCCTGAACACCCTGTAGACCCTTTCCCAAAATTAAAAAAAAAAGAAAGAAAAGCAAACAATTAAATGCCTGTACCTCCTTGTACTCTAACTAATTTAAACATTGTTAGTCTCTTATTATCTTGTTTCAAAATTTTGCTTTACTTTGTTCCCTTTAAATAAAATTTTAAAAAATTACACGTTTTTAAAATAGATACTTAGAAATCAAATGATATGCAATATTGTAGCAGTCCAATCCTGCTATATATATATATATTTTTTTTTGTCTCTCATTTACTTTATTTTTTTTCCCTCTGGCCAGCTCAGCCGGCCCTGGGGGTGGGGCTGGTGCAGCCCGGTGTGTGGTGGGAGGAAACAGAACCGCCGTCCCTGGTTGCCTAAACTTGCCTAAGTAAGCACTTTAGACTGCTGAGCCATCTTGCTGGCTCTCATTTACTTTTATTACCTTTTTTAAAAAACATACATTCACTTTTTTTCTTTTTATATTTGAATTTTAGGAAAGGGTCTATGGGGCCAGGGTGTTCAGGGTCTTACTACTAGTTCTGACTCAGTGATCCACCTGTTTTCAGCCTCCCAAGAGCTAGGATTACAGGCATGCACCCCCACATCCAGTCTCAATTGTCATCTCCGTGCACCCCAGGGGCTTTGGGGCCAGCACAGCAGGCCCGGGGATTGAACCCCTGGCCCCTGCACATGCTTGCAGTTGCCTTCATCTGCTGAGCTATTTGGCTGGCCCACAACATACGTTTACTTTAAGGGGAGTATAGCAATAGTTGATATGACATTAGAAGCAGTACTCACTTAGAAGACCAAAATGGCAGGTATTTTAAGCAAAGCACTGCTTTAGTATTGCACATTGCTGTCCACAGTGTAGTTGCTTAGTTCACAGATATCAGGATATAGAGTTAGTAGAGGAGAGAATTCTACCATTATGTGCTATTTTCAAAAACCTGATGGAAAATTTTAGGACTATTTCCTTAACCATCTTGTTTATTGGAATGTATGGTTTTGCCCCTACCATATTTCCTGATGTTTCTTCTTTCTCTCTCTTTGTTGTTTAATCCTGTAAATTCTCTCTTCTACTAAATTCAGATACCTACAATATTTGGACTGGCATGAAGTATGAAAAGGTTCTTTAAAAATTTCTCCAAATACAGATTCTCTAACAGCAATGGAGCACCCACTCCTGACAAAACAAAACAAAAAAGGGGGAAATAAATAAAAGGTGATTTTGTAGTGAAAAAAATTTATATGTATATTTCAAGATAATTGAGATAGATACACAGCTATTTTTTCTTAGTTCAATGAGAGGAAAGGTTTATATATTGTTTAGACAAGATTGCATGTCTAAATCTTGTTCTCTGAACAGCACTATGAAGACAACATTATGCAATGTGTTAATTATTATTATTTTTTTGTCTTTTTGAGACAGGGTCTCACTATGCAGTTGAGGCTAGCCTTGAGCTCACTTTTGTAGCCCAGGCTGGTCTTGAACTCGCACCAATCCTCCTGCCTCAGCCTCCCGAGTGCTGGGATTACAGGTGTGAGCCACGCCCGGCCCAATGTGTTAATTATTACAACTGTCCTACTGACCTGTTTTATTGCTACTTTATCTTTTTCCTTATTAAAATGAATAAAAATTTTAAAAAATAAAATTTAAAAAATATTAAAGAAGGATCTTTCACAAATGGGAATAGAACCAAGAGACAGAAGAAAAAGGGAGAGGGCAAAGGGATGAGAAAGGAATTGAGATATGTCCCATACATCTGCCCATCCCCCTTCCAGAATGTGATTGTTATATCCTGTAAACAGGCACTACTAATAATAAATATTTAAAATGAACGCAAAAACTGAAATCTCCATCCACTGCTGGTAGAAATGTAAGACAGTGTGCAGTCACTCTTGAAAATGGTCTTCCAATTTTTCAAATGATTAAATACAGTCTAACAATACTACTTCTAAATATATACTCAAGAGAAATAGAATCATCTGTCCACCCAGAAGCTTGTACGTAAACTTACTAGTATTATTCATTTTTCTCGTTTTTTTCTTTTCTTCATTATTGTTAATAGCCAAAAGGCTGGAAACTGCCCAAATATCTAGCAGCTAATGAATAAGCACAATATTTTTTCTTTTTTATTTTCTAATTCATTTTGATGAGAAAACAAGATAAAACAGCAATGAAACAGTTTCAAAACAAGTTAGTAGGATGGTTACAATTAATAGCATGCATATTTTTATATTGTTTTCTTTATAGTAGTTATTCAGAGGAAAGGGTGCAGGCCTTATATTTTCTCTAAACAATATTACTACAAACTTATTCTCAATGAACTAAGACAAAATAGCTATGTATCTCTCATATATATGTATCCTTATGTATACATATATATATAATTTTTTCTTTTTAAAGTTTCTAATACTAGGAGAAAATATCATACCATGTCTTATAAGTAGATTGTAAGACAGAGATACAGTATGAATCATAAAACAAAAAGTATAATTAAACAATATTCAGAAAATTAAGTATTAATTAATTAAAATTAAATTAAATGTTTCAAAACAATATTCCAAAATTCAGATTAAATCATGATTGCAACTTAGAGGCCAGAATGTTGTGTATCATATGTATGAATCTGTAACCAATTCAGAGTGCTCATATAGTATTTGAATAGGTGGATATATACAAATATATCAACTAAGAAAAAGTTTCTATGGTAGTAAAGAATTACTAAGAATAAAGCATAGCATAAATACTAGAATGGCCAATATATGACCAGAACTTCTAACATTTTGGGGATAGGATATCACACAAAGTTCTAGTATGTCATGTGCATGGACAGTGTCCATGATGCTTACTGGTGGCCAGGTGTCACTTGTGGGACTGAGCTACTGCTATGTCCTTGATGGCCACCCTGTAGACCCAAATAGGATCATGAGAACAAAATGTAATATACCTGTATTGGTCAGGGTTTTACTTAGAGGAATAGAACAGATATAAGGAATGGATATTAACACAAGATATACAATATATAAGAAATTGTAAGATTGGCTTACAATAGTCACAGAGTCAGATGAGAAAGCATGTAGAAGGTGTCTGCATGCTCTGGACTGAAGAATTCAGTCCCAAGGTCTGAACTTCACTGCAGTGCTCCGTTTAAGTGTAGGGTGATGGGTCTGCGATGGAAGACTAAAATGTCTGTAATGGACATTGAAGATCCTGCGATGGATGGCGAAAAATCCAAGATGGAGGCTGAAGAGTCTGTGCTGCAAGCCAGATGGTGAAATCCAGACCGAATGTGAAGACTGAAACTTCTCCGATGAATTGAAGTCTTGACTCCTTCCTTAGCTCTTTAAAAAGTCTCTTCGTGCCCAGTCATTCTGACATGGGCCCACTGTGCCCTAGGGTGGAACCAATCATACCCCAGGATAGGCCCTTGATCCCACTCTAGGGAGGAGCCAATCATATCCTAGGCAGGCCCTGGTCGCGCTCCAAGGAGGAACCAATTGTACCCCAGGGTGGGACTCCCACCAACAGGGAACCGGGCTGCTGAGTCATCCAGCCAAGCTGACACAATGTATCAGCCACTACAATACCATACAGTAAAACATTATTTGATTTTATTTTTAATATTTGACTATATGAAGACTTGCTATGTTACAACATGTATAAACCCTAAAATATTCTGATAAATATTTACCAAAGACCATATATTAAATGTTTCCATTTACATGACATAGGCAGAACAGAGGTGTCCACAGATTAGTGGTAGCCAAGGGCAGACGAATATTGAGTAGCTAGTGTAGGAGATGGTAGAAAAACCGGATGAAACCTGGAGATGACTAAAATATTGTAAAATATATGGCCATGATGCACATATCTGGAATATGCTAAGATCCATTGAATTGTACACTTTGTCAGTGATTGTATAGCATGGGAGTTATAGTCTAGCAGTTCTTTTTAAAATGAATCATTTTTCCTGCTTATGTACTACATGTACCCATGTGTATGTAGATGTATGTATGTACTTAAAAACATGATTATTGAAGTTGGACAGGTCCAGACCATGGCAAACATTTAATGGAACTATTAGTAAAGGTTATCCATAAAGTAAGTGATTTTATTTTCAGATACAATGTGGATTTTTAAATTTTTTTTAAAAGAGAGTACACAATAGTATTGAAACAAAGTACAAATGATGCAGAATTTCACTAAACATAATAATATAAATTTATGCATAGCACTGTCTTCAAATTAGTTTTTTATGTTACTGGATATATAGATGCAAAATTGGAAGAAAGGAAAAAGAAAGAAAGAAATAAAAAATAAGAGAAAAAGATAAAGGAATTGAAAAAAGGAAATAAAACAAATTAAGTACCAAGTGCTCCTTTCAAAAGGCCAGCAGAAATCCACAGTACAGTTGCCCATACCTTCCTGCCTGCATGCACAGATAGATCTCTTTCCCCCACTCTTTCCTATCCTGCTCAGCTCAGTAATTCCTTCCTTTTGAACAGGTTCATTCCCTTTGTGCAGCATCTATTGTACCCTTCAGATTTCATTTTCTCTTTCAGGTTCTCACACTAAGGAGACAATACAATATTTGCACATGTGGTTCTGATTTATGGCACTTAAAAGGTTTTTTTTTTTTCTTTTTTTCTTTTTTTATCTTTTGAGACAGCGTCTCACTTTACAGTCCAGGCTGGCCTTAAGCCTACTTTGTAGCCCATGCTGGTCTTGAACTCACAATGATACTCCTGCCTTAGCCTGCAACGTGCAGGTATCATAGGGGTGCATCACACCATCCAGCTACGATGTGTTCATTAAATTTTTAATTTCTTTATTTTTAAAGTCTGCTCTGTTGACTTTCAAGATGAGAGAAGAAAGATTTGCTGTCTGACACCTCTCCTTTCTCATCCTTATATCATTTGTGCATTTCTTCTTTCTGTCCTTATTAGAACTAAATAAATTCTATTGCAACAGAGTTAACCTGTCAAATGTCAAACTATTCTACAATACAGTAAAATATTATCATTTTTAGTCATTATGTCCATTATTTATATCTATTTAACCCTTTTTGTTGTTTTGTATAAATCTAATTTTCTGATTTTTCATTCTTTGGGTATAATTTGTCTTTTCCTACTGAGACTCCTCAGATTTCTTTATTCCTAGTGCTCTGAAATTTCAAGGTGATGCGTCATAGTGACAATCTTTGTTGTTTATTATGCTGATAATTAGATGAGCTCTTTTAATCTAGAAAATGAAACACTTCATATATGAAAATTTTCTTTGTTTTATGCATTTTCTTATAACTTTCACTCCATTTTTGTCTTTTTTGAAAACTCCTTTTGTGTTATTAAACTTGCTGAACTGGAACTGGTCTTGTAATAGTTTTTAAAGTGTCTCTCACATTTTAGTTCACTAAATGCTGCTTGATTTTCTTAGAAATTTCTTCTATTTCATATTCGATAGTTTTTAGATACTTTCCATTTACACTATCATTTTCACTCCCAAGAGTTCTTCCCTTTTGCCCTAAATGTTGCTGTAAAAACCCTGTTTTGCTTCATGAATATGCCATCTCTGCCTTATCTCATCAGAGTAATGGATTCCATATTTCAAAACTAGATCTGTTAACATTGTAGAAAGAGACTGATAAAAATCAACGTGGAAGACATACAATTGAATTGTAAATTAAACTAAAAATCTACATGGTATAGATAATAAGCAGCAACATTTTTTCACTTATTCTATCTTCTTGGCAAGTATTAATATATTTTATAAGCTTTTAATCTTTTGCATGGTGTCCTCGAAGAGGCTCTTGCTCTAGTCTTACATATTTCATAACAAGGGCTTTTCTTTTTCAGCACTAAGGATTGAACTCAGGGTTCAATATTGAGTTATACTCTGTTCTTTAAATTTTAAAAGTAATTTTATGACAGATTCTTTGAAGACTGAGATTACATGTATGTGCCTCTTTCTTTCTTTCTTTCTTTCTTCCTTCCTTCCTTCCTTTCTTTCTTTTTCTTTCTTTATCTTCCTTTCTTCCTTTCTTCCTTTCTTCCTTCCTTCCTTCCTTCCTTCCTTCCATCCTTCCTTCCTTCCTTCCTTTCTTTCTTTCTTTCTTTCTTTCTTTCTTTCTTTCTTTCTTTCTTTCTTTCTTTCTTTCTTTCTTTCCATGGAACCAGGGAATGAATTCAGGCCCTTGCGCTTGCCAGGCAAGCCTTTATTCCACTTAGCTATCTCCCTGGCCCCTTGAGGCTTTTCTTAGTATATGGCTATTCTAACATGTCCTAACAGGACCTACAATTGAAGCCCTGGCTCCCTAGGTGACTGCGCACTGGGGCCAAGTTGCACACTCAGCAGCTCTGGGCACTTAACACCCCTTGGGGTACTGTTTGGTTGTGGAAGACAGAAAACACTACACAACAGGCAAATGGCTCATTTCCCTGCCCAGTTCCTTCCCAGTACCAGGCTGTTTTGTATTATTTTGGCTGCATGTACTATGGCATCATGTGAGCAGTTTTTATCCTGCATTTTGTTGAGTTCTGGTGAACAGGCAATACATTTGACTTCCCTTTCCTATGTCTCAGTTTTCCTTTCTCTTCATTTATTGGGATTGCAATGCCCCCCGCCCCCAAATGTGAGCATTTAGCTTTGTCTTGGTATCTGTTTTCTGCAGAAAAAATTCTCTTATGTTAATGTTTGAATGAGGAGTTTGATAAAGTGCAGATTCTGATTTACTATTCTTAGGTGGTGGCCTGAGATTCTATATCTACAACAATCTCCCAAATGATGTCAATTGTGTTAGATCGTATCTTGAGGCAAAAGTTATAGAAGACACAACATAAGGGTAATGGCAAGAAAAGCTTTCTTGTACTAACTTTTTCTGAGCACAGTATCAATGCATTCATCTATTATTAAATTGTCTGCAGTACAGGTAGAATGGCCTATGGTGAGTGAGTTAGTAAGGCTGAATTTTGAAAAAGAGGATAGATCAGAAAGTTCAGTGTAATGGAAATCTTACAGTGGAAAACGCATGTGGAACACCTGAATATGTCTTCTATAAGGGAACAGGAACTTCTAAAGCAATTAAAAATTCATGGATGGAGAAGATCTCCCCATTGTCTGAGAAGCTTGGCTATGGTTGTTCTTTGAAAGTCATTCTTGGCAAGGAGAGATTCTGCCATGATACTTAGACCCCAAGTAGCGATAAAGAGGCTGCAATTCCACAATAGCAGAGGCTGGTCACAGAACCCAGTATCAGGGCTAAAGGGATTAGAATAACTATAGGGGTCATTTTGTTTACTATTTTCCATTCTTGTGATAAATGCTGAGACAGTCAACTTATAAAGAGAAAAAGTTCACTTCAGCTCAGGCTTTGGGAGGTTTTGTCTCAAGACTGGGAAAAATTATTGTGTTTTAGGCCTCTAGTTTGTGTAGGAATATGTGATATGGGGAAACCATTAACTGTTTGGCACAAATGTGATAAAAAGAGAGAAATAAAGGAATTGGGGTCCTATTATTCTTGTCAGAAATATCTCTTCCTTATCAGATGATCTTCTATTAGGTTCTGCCTCTTACCAGTTCTAGCACCTCCCAGTAGCATAGCTAGGGAACACACCTTCAACAGAGGGAACTTTGAAGAACACTCAGATACAAACTCCAGCACATATGAGCATAAGGGTGGCAGTCATGGGCCTAGACTAGACTCACAGGTTGATGGTGATTACCACTTGATTACAGTAGCATCTTGGTTCACAAACTTGATTCTTTCCACAAATCTGGTTGTTAACTGAGTTGGATGAGAACTAAACCTAATTCAGTGGTCAGGTTCAACGGTGACCTTATGAGAAGAGTTGATTTGGCTCCTATTCATCTTGGTTTGTGAACAGGGAATCATGGTGAGACTTGTGTTTGTGAAACTAAGTCCGCTGCATAAATTTCCTTGGACTAAGAGAGGAAATTGACCAGCTTGTTGCCTGATTTTTATATAAAACACAATATCTGGAATGCAGAGGTGGACAACAACTTCCAACAATGGTGTTACCCATAGACCATAGAGTCTGTTGAAGGAGACCATTTATATTGAAAAAGTACCACAAATATCATCAGATGCATGAGGTAAATATATGCAAGTTCTTCCTTAAAGATTTCTGAGGTCAGTGCAATCATAAAAATCAGAATTTCACATTTTTATTTGATACGTTCATTGTCTTTATTATAGTGATGACTTCATATATATACACACACATATATATCTGTATATATATATGTGTATATATATATATATATACATATATATATATATATATATACATTTTAAAAATATGTGTAATGTATTATACCTAAAATAGTTCTTGAAAACTGTAGACAGATGAAAAAAGTGAAACAAAAAGAATTTTGGCCAAACAAAAAAATACTTAACACAGGGTCCAGAAATTTGACTCTTGATTATGCATCCAGAAGAATGGAAAGCACACCTAAAAAGTGATAAAGGATCAAAGTGATAGTGAAGTAATGTGGTTCCAATATATATTGTGGTACCTTGGCTTATGAACGTAATTCATTCCATGATTCTGGTCATGGATCAAATTGGTCACAACCCAAATCAAATTTCCCCCATAGGGTTCAATGTAAATAAAGTTAATCCACTTTGAACCATATGTATATATGTATATGTATATTTAACCATAACAGCATGAGACGAAGTACAATACAGTACAGTACGAAGAGAGGGAATATTAAGATTGCTTGGGATGTCTTCTGGTGTAGAGGACAAGGAAGTGGGTGGGGATGAGGTCATTATCTGAAGGGAGAGTCTTTTTCCATAAGATCATCAGGAACAAATCCTTCAGGGGCTCCTTCTTTTTGTCTCTTAGCTGCAGGATCAATTTTGATAAGGAAAGAATTTTGTCTAATGTCATCTGTTTTTTTTTTTTTTTTTTCCCATGTTGCAAAACCTTCCATAAGTGAGAGGCCACATTATTACTCATCGCTTGTAGTTATGTTGGGGTGGTGCTTCTCACAGAAATCCTGACATTCATTCCATTGGTCCACAGTGGATTTCATCACATCACTGTGGACAGCCTGTTTCTCATCCCCAGTGGAATGCCCTTCAGCAAGTGCCTTCTACTGCCCACGCTGGAGTTCAGCAGGTTTCTGCATCATGAGCCTCTCCTTATGGTCCTCACCAAGCTCTTCTGCACCTACGCCATTGATGCCCGGACCTGTACTCTGACCCATGGACACAGTCTCCTCACCATCTGTACATCAGCCACTTCAGTGTCACATTCGGTGACACATTCTGGCTGCAGTTTTGTCCTCAGTGTACGTAAGGTTCAGTAGATGACATCTTCCCAGGCTGTGTCCACGAGGTTGATGTAGTGGAGGAATGAAATGTTTCTTCCAGAACTTTGTCAGAGTCCCGGGACATCTCTTTAGTGGCATTAAAGCACCTCTGAGGAGCACTTATGCATGTGACTTCTTGAAGTTGCAGATCACTTATGGGCTGCAGAGGAAATGCCTGTTTTGAGGAGGAACTTGACTTTTATGAAGTCATACTCAGTGTCCACATCATCCACCATGGCTACAGGATATACCAGCACATTATTCATTATAAGAAGGATTCTTTCAGGAAGTCAAGTATTAGAAAGCTATTTAATGTTTAGTACAAACAAACACCTCATGAAGCCATTCCCTGTCCGACTGCCTCGTGATCCAAGTTTTGCCTTGACCTTCCACATGTGAGCCATATTCACATTCTGTTTCTTGAATGCATGAAGATTGTGGGAACAGTGCACCAATCATGGCTTAATCTTCACATTGTCATTTGCATTTGTACACAGTAGAAGGGTTCATCTGTCACTGATAGCCTTGTGCCCAGACAGTGTTTTCTTCTCCCATGTGACACAGGTTCTGATCCTGACCTTCCTCCAGAACTGCCCTGTTCATTACAGCAGAGCACTTTTAGAGCAACGTATCTGTGGCGGTGACACATTGTGTCAAGTTGAGGGGTCTGCGGCTTGGCTGGATCAGCTCAGAGCCACTCCCCTAGGGCGGGGAGTGACTCAGCACTTAAAGAGTATGTCAAGGGGCTGAGGAAGGATTCTGCCTGTCACTTCCTCCGAGAAACCCCATCTTAGCAGCCACATGACTTCAGAGGAGCTCCGGTCATTGCAACGGCTGCCCCTTCCTTGGAGGAGCTCCAGTCTTCCCAGTCAGCATGGAATGGAGAGAAAGAGAGGGCTTGATAGGTCCTGCATCTGCTGCTCCTCCCTCTGCTCTTTGCCGTTTTCCACTGCTATGAATTGCGGTCTTCTGCCTTGTGCTACCTGCCCTGGAGCAGCTAAGTATGACTCAAACCTCCACTGACTATGAGCTGAATAAACATGTCCTTCCTTAATTTTGAGTGTCAGGTATTTTTCTCTAGTGATAAGTAAAACGTAACAGAGACAGAACCCTTCTGCATGAATTCCATGTCTTCTTTTCTTGTAGGCAGTGGCCTTGTCAGAATGGGAGACCTCACCACATCTTGTAATACTGCAGATGCCGCTTCTCTTGTTGAATTTATTGAATCATGCCTCTATTGGCTTTGAATTAATCACTTTTACCTTTGTAGAGGGGTTCTCCTACAGCGAATCACTGGAATTTCCTGGATTTTACAGAGATCATAGCTTTACCAGAGCTATCATCTACCACTTCTTTCTCATTCAACCACACAGCAAAAGTTTCTCCACATCTTCCAGCACTTGTGTCCTGTGCTTGCTTAATATCACTACTCTTCTGGCAACATCAGTTCTTTTGGTGGCATCTTTATGCTTCAAAATTGTCAACTTTGCCATTTTGTATTTCTAGGCCAGTACAATCCCTGAATAGCACCCTCATGCTTTTCTACAGTTGCCTTCTTCAATTCAGTTGTTATTTTCTTCCAAACCTTGCCACTGTGCTCTGTACATTCTTGCCGCCTGCATTACTTTTCTGCACTTCCTTTACACCACCATACGTGCTTTGTATTTTCTTTGTAGTCATGTTGGATGGAATGATATTTGTGCCAAATCACACACACACACACACACACACACACACACACACACACACACTTTCTTCGAGACATGTGTGCACAGGGCTGTCTGCAGTGGCATTCATAGCTACAAAATTTCCTCTTAGTAATGCTTTCATTGTGTCACACAAGTTCTAGTGTGTTAGATGGCATATCGCTTAAATCTAGGAATTGTTTTATTTATTTCTTCAGTTGTTTTTTGACCCATTGATTTTGCAAGAGGGCAATTTCTTAATGTCCATATATTTGCATAATTTCTGTAGTTTTTATCATTTGCTTCTAGTTTCATTATAATATGATCTGAAAATATGCAACATATAATTTTGATTCCTTTGAATCTATTTAAGCATGTTTTAAATGCCAGCGTGTTCTTTATTTTGAGCTCTGTCTAGATGTGGTGGTGGTAACCAAGCAGACTAGCAAACTCACTGACAGCATGTTCAGATCCAGCCACCTCTGAGGGCCACACATGATAGTCTTGACTTTACACCAAAGATATCATGGTCTATGAACGTTCCAACCTGAATTTAAACTCCTTAGGGTGTCATATGTCTATCCACATTTTCTCTATGAGTGTCTCTTGTAGCTGCTTCTCATATATTAATTGAGCTAAAGTAACCCTGGAAACCCTGAGGTGAAGGTTTTCTGTAACTGCTCTAAGGTTCAATCTTAAATAATCAATCCCATCCTCAAGTGGCTTGTGCTTAAAACCTGTTAGATATGAGTATTGGTGCTACTCTAGATTGATTTGCAACTTTGATCTTCTAGGCATGAGTGCCTTTTGGAGTAAAACTAAAAACTGTTTTTTAAGTAGCCAGTATGCACAGGTTTTCCTGAAATTAGCATTGCTGGCCAAGTCTACTGTTTTCCTGGAGATGTTGACCATCTGGGCTTACCTTCTTTCCCTTGGCATTGACTTTGTCCACTATCAAGTCAGTTCATTGATTGATGTCTCTGCTGCCCCAAGCCATGTGCAAATGCAGTTCAAACTGAGTTGTCCAATGGCTGTGTCTCAGGCAAAGATCCCTAGATGATTTTTTAAGGTGGCATGGGATAAGAACACAATCTATCTATATAATATGGTCAGTGGAGAGTTGCAGACAGGCATTTTTGGAATCTCCTATCTTGTTGACAAATATTATACTCTGAAGTCAGGACATATCTGAGACCAGAGAGTGGGAGGCATCCAATATCTGACCTCCAAATCCTTAGCAAGTCTATGGGACAAGAAGCATGTGTAGAGAAAGAATTCCACCTGGGAAAAACTGTTTTATCACCATGTCAAGCCTTCCCGAGTCTCTGTCTTCCACTCACATCTATATGTCAAGGTTGGTTTGATCGCCACTGACAAAAACCTAAGAAGGGCACTTATTTTGATGTCACTCTGCATCCCAATTTGGGTGGTCAGTAATAGCTCAAACGATTTTTTGCAGTTATAAAGCCCCTATTGTGACTGTTCACTGTTTTCATGTTATTTTCTAACACCGCTTACTTTGGCTTCTCCTGAAGAGTGAAGACTGTTCTGAGATATTCTTGTTTCAGATTCATTTAAAAAATTTAATTTACTTTATTTTGAAGAATAAAATCAAAATCAAACACAAATAGCGGAAAGAAATAGCAGAAACAAATAGGTTAATATACAATAATACACAGGTTACAGATTTTCAAAACAAGAATAATGAACAGTGCTTGTTATATTATCTATTTTTATCATTGAATCTGTTGCTTAGATTAACAGATGCAGTTTTTTTTTAAGACTAGGGCTCGAACTCCGGACCTTGCACTTGCCATGGAGCTATCTCCCCACCCTCCTCACAGATATAGTTATGCAAGATTGGACAAATAATTTAATATTACTGCTTGATTTAAGGAAATCTTAATTTTTTACCTGATTTGTTTTACTTTTTTGAAAAATTTATTTTAAAGAGAGTAAAATAATAATTGATAAGACGTTAGAAATGGTACACGTTTAGAGGACCAAGAGGAGAGGTATTCAACCATGGGTTTTGTATTATATATTGTTGTCCTCGATGTAGTTGCTTAGATCGCAGATATCAGCATATAGGATAAGTCAAGGTGAAAATGCTACACCTTATCTACTATTTTTAGGAAAGCTGATGGAAATTATTTGTACAATCATTTCAGCCATCTTATATATATGCTTGTATGTTTTCCCCCTTTTCCCTATCCTTTATTCCTCTAATCTTCATTATTTAATCCTTAAGTTCAGGGTCTTTCTGTTTTACTGTATCCATTATACCTTTCAGGTTTTATTTCTTCAGGTTCTTTCACTAGGGAGACATTATGGTACTTATGCATGTGTGTCTGATTTATTTCACTTATGAGTATAGCCTCTAGTTGCCTCTACTTACCTATAAAGGCTTTGAGTTTTGTCTTTCTTTATAGTTGAGTGATACTCCATTGCATAAAAGTACACATCATTTTCATCCATGTGTCAGATGATGGGCATTTTGGTTGTTTCCAAGATTTGACTATCACAAATTGTGCTGCTATAAACATGTGGGCACACATTGTTAAGGAATAATGTTTTCAATTCTTTTGGGAAAATGCCTAGAAAAGGAAAATTCCCAGCAAGGGGATAGCTGGATTGAATGAGATTTCCTGTCATAGTTTTCTGAGGACTCTTCACACTGATTTTCTTAGCAGTTTTACCAGTCTACATTCCCACCAACAGTGGAGAAGGATACCTTTCTCCTCACAGCCCCTCCAGCATTTGTTATTAGCTGATTTCTTTATAGTAGCCATTCTTTCTGGGCTGAGATGGTATCTCAATGGTGTTTTAATTTGCATTTCTGAAGTGGGCAGTGCTGTGGAGCATTTTTTCATATATTTATTTGCCACTTGTATTTCTTCCTCTGAGAATTGTTCATTCATTTTAGATGCTCACTTTGGGTAGGATTTTTCAATTTTGGGGACCTAACCTAATGTTTTTTTAGTTCTTTATATATTATAAATAGAAGGTTTTTGTCGGAGTGATTGTTTCCCAATTTGTGGGTAATCTTTTTACTATGTTGGTGACTTCTTTTGACCTGCAGAAACTTCTCAATAAGAAGGTCTCAGTTGTTGATTCTTTGAAGTATTTACTGTGCATTTTGGTTTTTGTTAAAGAACAGTCTGTTTACTTCTATGTCTTCAAGATTTCCACCTACTTTCTCTTCCAGGAGATTTAGTGTTTCTACTTTAATGTTTAGGTTTTATTTGTGGACAGTGACAGACCCATGTGCAGTTTTAGTTTGTGGTATATGTGACACAGTATTTGCAGCACCATTTGTTAGAAAGGCTGTCTTTCTTCCAGTGAATGGGTTTGGTCTCTTTGTCAAAGGTAAGATGGCTGAGTGTGTTTGTAGAGGTATCTGCATCTTCTAATCTGTTCCATGGATCCTTGGGTCTATTTCTTTTCTTTTTGCCAGTATCATGATAATTTTGTCATAGTAGCTTTTTAGTGTAATTTCAAGTCAGGGATTTCAATGCCTCCTGCACTGCTTTTGTTGCCCAGGATTGCCTTTGCTATTCTAGGTCCTTTCTGGGTTGAGATAAATTTTAAGAATGCTTTCTCTAGCTCTTTGAAATATATTAATGGTACTTTCATAGGGATTGTTTTAAATCTGTATAACAGTTTTGAGAGTATGGCTATTTTCACAATGTTGGTTCTTCCTATCCAGTAGCAAGGAATATCTTTCCATTTTCTGAAATTCTCTTCAATCTCTTTTGGCAGATTATTGTAATTTCCACTATAGACATCTCTTACTTCCTTTGTGAGATTAATTCCTAAGTATTTCAATTGTTTTGGATGCTATTGTGAGAGGCATTGTTTCTCTAATTTCTTTCTCAGTGAGTTTGCTATCTGTGTAGAGAAGTGCTGTTGAGTTATGGGTATTTACTCTTATTCTGTTATGGAACTGAAGTTGTTCACTAATTTTAGATGTTTGCTGGTGGAGGTTTTTGGAACTTCCAAGTAGAGTATCATGTCATCTACAATTAATTAAAGTTTTACTTTTTCTTTACTTATTCTTTTTTCTTCTTATTTCTCTCTCTCTTCTACTGGCTCTAGCTAATGATTCCAAATCTATATTGAATAGTTGGCTTGTCATAGATGGCTTTTGTCGACTGAAGTATAGGCCATCTATTCCACTTTCCTTACAGCTTTGATTATGAATGAGTGTTGGACTTTGTCAAAAGCCTTTTCTTCATCTAATGACATGATCATGTGGTTTGGGCTCTATTAACATAGAGTCAACATGTTACATTTATAGATTTGTGTATGTTAAACCATCCTTTCATTCTGGAATGAATCCTACCTGGTTGTGGTTTATAATCTTGATGATTTGTTGTATTACATTTGCTAATATTTTATTGAGGATTTTTGCATCTACATTCATTAGAGAGATTGGCCTGTAGTTCTCTTTTTTGGTTGAGTCTTTTTTTACGTTTTGGTATCTATATGATACTTACCTGCAGGAATGATTTTGGGAATACTGCTTCTTTTTTAGCTTCACTGAAGAGCCAAACAGCCTCTTGGGAGAAATCCTATGTTCCTGACAACCAGAAGTATTTTCTTCAGAAATCAGGGCCAATTTTGATAATGGGGTAGTTAGTATGTACTTCCTCTTCATCCCTGCTTCCTGTTCTTCACTCTTTTGCTTGCCTGCAATTGTTGTTGCTCTTAAAGTAGTACATAAACTGTATCAGTCAATGTTTTGCTAAATGTAACACAGCATATACAAGTGTATAAGAATTTACAAGAGTGCTTTATTATGTTCATCTACAGAGTCAGATAAGGCTGAGTGCAGAGGGTGTCTGCACAATGGAGACAGAAGGAGTCAGTGCAAGGTCTGAAGTTCACTGCAATATCCTGTGTCCTGGGCAAGTGTATCTTGGGAGGCTGATGGTCCTAAAGTGAAGGCTCAAGATTCTATCCCAGAAGGCTGAAGGATCTTCACCAGAAGCTAAAGAATCTGTGAAAATAAAGAGTGGAACTCCTTTAAAGAAACAGAAGCAGGGGCCAGGGAGATAGCTTAGTGGACTAGGCACCTGTGTTGACAAGCATAGGGACCAGTGTTCAATCACTCATCCCACATGCTGCGCTGGCTCTGCACCTGGGGTGCCCTGAACAGGTGGTGGTGCACACCTGTAATCTCAGCTCTGAGGAGCCTGAAAACAGGAGGATCACTATGAGTCTGAGAAGCATAGTGAGATCCTATACCAAACATAAATGAAAACAGCAAAGACCAACAAAAAAACACAAACAGATCTATCTTTCCTCATTTGCTCCTTTCCTCATCCAAGTGATGAGCCATCCATATGTGTGAAATTCCTGAGCTGACAAGTTCACACAATCACTCAACTATCACATAAACGTTTTTGTCTTAATGTGTGGTGGGGAAGCTTAAAAGGCCTGTTTTCTGCCTCTTCTATTGCAGTCTAGTATTTTTAAGAGCAGGTTATGCCTTGAATCAGAGAACAGCAGACTGACTATATGAAAGGGCTAAATAGTAAAGGTGTTGGCCTTTTAGGCCATATGGACTCTGCTGCAAGTTTTCAATTCTATTTTAGTGACAAAGCAGTCACAAAAATAAATATAAGAGCAAAGCTCTATTCTGATAAACCTTTTTTTTAAAAAAAATAAAAGCAGGCTACAGGCTGGCTTTGGAACACAGGGCATAGTTTGCTGACCACTGTACTAAATTGAAAGCAGCATGCTATGATTGAAATCAGTCAGTCTTGTGCAAAAACAAATTTGGATTTGATTCCTTCATCCGCTACTTGTTACTGTATAATTACACATTAATTTATCTCTCTTTGAACTTCAATTTCTTTAAATGTTAAAATGATACTTGCAGTATTTTCATTTCAACCTTTTATTAATTTTTTAAAAATGTTTTAGAGCTCAAGCTTTTATAAGAATTCAAGAGATGAGGAGCGGGGAAGATAGCTCAGTGGTCTAAGTGCCTGCCTGGCAAGTGCAAGGGCCTAGGTTTCATCCCTGGTACTGCATGTTGTGCCACCCTGCTGGCTTCCAAAACCAGACATGGTGACACATGCTTGTAATCCCGGCATTACAAGCTGGGGAGGCTGAGACAGGAAGATCACCATGAGTCACTGTTTGCTAGCAAGACCCTGTACCAAATAAAGAAAGAAAGAAATTTTAAACATTAATTTTTTTTTTTTAAATGAGATGAGAGGCAGTACCTCTAAAGTGTTTTCTAGCATATGAGTGCTCCAAGGATTGGAGCAATGTTTTTTAGTGTTTTATTTTTTTCTGAATTGTACCTAGCATGTAACCTAGGTTGTTTTAGGCATCAAATAAGTTCTTGTTGAAGAAGCAAGATACACAAAATGAACAAGCTGCTTCTACTCATGATGAGATCCCCTATGTAGGCTTTCCTGAAGACCCCCAGTCCTTAGCGTGAATCCACACTTGTGCACAAGGTATTTGGTGGTGGCAAACCTAAGGCACGTGTTCCCTTATTGTTGTTTGCGGTCACTGAAAGGTCTAAAAGGTTTACCACCATTGGCTTATACTGTATTTCTAATATAAAATCATGTATGGGGTTTTTTATAAGTCAGTCTCTAAGCCTCAGTTATGTGAGTGGATTTTCCAAAATTCTGATCATTAGAAAATGTATTTAATGACTGAGATGTAAAGTGAAACTTGAGTGCAGGCCAAATAGCTCGGTAGATTTAAGTGCCTGCAAGTAAGCACAGGGACCAGGAGTTCGATCCCTGGGCCTGCCATGCTAGCCCCACCCTTGGGGCATACTGAGATGACAATTGAGACTGGGTATGTGGTGCACACCTGTAATTCCAGCTCTTGGGAGGCTGTAAATAGGTGGATCACTACGAGTCCGACCTAGTAGTGAGACCCTGAACACCCTGTAGACCTTTTCCTGGGGAATAATAATAATAATAATAATAATAATAATAATAATATAAAGTAAAACTTTGACAGGTCAAATACTTAAATACAAAGTCCACCTAGAAGTCATTCTTTGGATCTTCATAAGTTTGAGAGGGTGTGAGTTACTTTTAAAGCTTCTGGTATGTGAAACTATAACAAAAAGATAAATGTAGTTAAAATAATTGTGGTATACTTTAAATGTTTAAATGGACAGAAAGATCATGTTTTTTGTTCTCAAACTAAAATTTATTATAATTTATTTTTTTCCGCAGGCTACCAGAAGTCTGGACACCAGGCCCGTCGTGAAATTGGAACTGAGGCAAATGGAGCTTGAGGTTCCACTCCCCTGAGCTTGACCCTGCTCAACTCGTAAGACTTCTAACTTGTTGGCACGTGAAAACATTTTTCAACAAGTGTTTTATGCTTCTGAGAAACAGTTCAGCATTTCCATAAAGTGCACCTGGAAACATTGATGCATTTTCGATAATAGCTTTCATATTTTAAAATTAGATCTGATAACTTACTCTAAGAAGAAATGAGAAAAACAGAAGTCCAGCCAGAAGAAATACTATAAAAGATAGTGTAGGTCTATATACATAAAACATGCATAGGTAAATAAGCAATATCATCTCACTCAAGAGGACTTTTTGGCCTCTAGAAGAAAAACTAGCTTTGCAATAAGATGTGAATGTTACCATGGTCACAAAATTAAATAACAATAAAGGTTATGAGGATCTTAGGCACAAAGACTTATAGATAAAGGGTTCAGGAAGTCCAAAAGCACATATCTTCCTAGTGAGTATGGACAACTAGCCACCATCTGGCTCTCAGGATTCTAGACGCCCTAACTACTCTGTAGAGAGAAGTAATTTATTGAAGATATTTTGGTGTTAATTCTGTAAGAAAGGTTATTACTTTTTATCCATCACTTCATTCATATACTGAAAACTTAAGTGAGACCTTCGTAATTATTTCTGGGATTTTTTTTTTTTTTTTGGTCTTTTTGAGACAGGGTCTCATTATGAAGTTCAGGCTGGCCTTGAACTCACTTTTGTAGCCCACGCTGGTCTCGAATTTGCACTGATCCTCCTGCCTCAGCCTCCCAAGTGCTGTAGGATTTTTAAGATAAGATACGTTATTACTTTTGACACACAGAATCTGTCAAATACATTCAATACTCAAACTATATATGAGAAGCTACTAGTAAGTACCAGAACTTATGAGTCAACCTGGTATCAAATATGTTGAAATGTCTGGGGGGTGAACTATTATGGCACAGGCACAAGGAAGTGGTGTGTTGGGCTTTACTTGCATACAAAGAAGCACAACACACAGAAGTACCTGTTGGATATGAGCATTCCTGGGGCCATATGGCGACTACGTCAGATCTTTGATCAAACTCGCTTCAGTACTCATGATGTTTTCTATTGTCTCTTCTGGGTCAGATGCAGAGACAGCCATTAGCTTAAATTGTTTCTAATTCTCACATTACCTAGTTAGTTTCCTGGTACCTAGGACAAGTCTCAGAGTACCTAGAAATCATTCAAACTATATTTTCATCACTTTTTATCATTTTCTCCTTCTATTTATTTACATTTTTTTTAATTTATTTATTTATTTATTTATTTATTTATTTATTATTTTTATTCTTGTTTCAGAACCTTTGTTTATTCGCTCATTTTTATGGCCGGCTCAGCCCGCCCCGAAGGCAGGGCTGGCGCAGCAAGTGGTGCCGGGGATCGAACCAAGGTCCCTGAAGCCACCCAAGCTTCCCCAAGCAGGCGCTTTAGACCACTGAGCCATCCCGCCGGCCCCTATTTACATTTTATTGGTAGGTATTTTTAACACATAATAATTCCATTCACTATAGAGAATTAACATCTCTACCTCTATCATCTATCTATATCTATCATCTTGAACACTTTCACTTCCCTCCACTGTACCTATCTTTGTCCTTTCTTTCCCAGATACCTTTGCTAGCTCCACAGAGCCTATTTTCCTGTTTCCAAACTTCTGTCATTCATTTTTCTATTTAAGACATTTACATTGTTAATTTCTCCTATTAGAGAAGCTATGTAATAGTCAACCTTCTACTTCATATAACATTATGGTCTCAAGATCCATCCTTTTCTAAAAAGGATTCAAGTTTATTTATCCTTCTTTATGGCTGAGCATAACTCCATCATCTTCTTCAACCTTTCATACATTAATAGACATAGAGGGAGCTTCTGCAGGTTAACTGCTGTCAATTGTGCTTCTATAAGCTTCTACATGATTATGCGTGTATTAGTGTAATATGGTGACAGTCACTCTTTTTAAGAAGATAGCCAAAAGAGTATATATAGCTCATCCAAGTGCAATTCTTGTTTTAATAATTTTTGAGAATTCACCATACTGGCTGTCTCATAGTGGCTGTACTAACTTGCATTGCCACTAACAATACACAACAGTTTATTTTTGTCTATAAACTTGCCAGAAGTTGTAAATTCTTGAGTCCTCAGTAATATTCATTATTACTGGAGGGAGATGGAGTTCAAGCTTTGTGGTTATAATTTCTCTAACAGTCAAAGATACTGAACATTTTGTGTGTATTTATTGGCCAGTTGTACAACTTGCAATAATTGTCGACTTATTTCAATTTTCTACTTTTGGATTGAGTCTTAAGTTTCTGCAGTGTATTTATTTATTTATTTATTTATTTATTTATTTATTTATTTATTTATATTACGGCTCAGCCTGCCCTGGGGCTAGGGCTGGAGCAGCATGTGGTGCCGAGGATCAAACTGTGGTCCCTACAGTTGCCTAAGCTTTCAAAGCAGGTGCTTTAGACCACTGAACCATCTGTCTGGCCTCTCTTTATATATTCTGAACATTCATTTTCTGTCCAACAAGTAGTAGCAATAATTTTTTTCAGGCGTTCTCTTGGTGTTGTTTCCCTTGCTTTGTGGAAGCTTTTGAATTAGATATAATCCTACTAATAGTATAATCCTACTGTTAGTATTGTACTATTAGCATTCTGCTCGGAAAATCCTTGCCTACACCTATGTTTCTAAGAGTTTTATATAATTTTTGTTTCAGCTGATTTGGTATTTCTGCTTCTACCTCTAGGTTTCCAATTAATTTTTATACGATTTTAGTACACACTGAAAGGTATGAGCCTAAATTCATTCTTCTTCATGTGGGTATCTTGTTTTCCCAACACCCTTAGTTAAAGAGGTTATCTTTATACCAGCATTTTAAATTAGCCCCTTCGTCAAAAATCAAATGGCTGATGTTGCTTGGGATTTTTACACATGCCCTTCCATTCTACCACTCAGTATATATACTTTTGTTCTAGTACCATGCTGTTTTTATTATTACAGTTTTGTAGTATAACTTGAAGTTTGGAACTGTACTGCCTCCTTCCTTGCTCTTGTTGCTCAGGACTGCTTTGCTCTTCTGGGTCTATTCTGATTCTATGTACATTCCAGTATTGTTTGTCTAGGTCTGGAAAGGATGCCGTGGAAATTTTGATCAGAACTGCATTAAATCTGTACACCACCTTAATGCTCATTTTACCAATATTTATTCTGCCTATCCAAGAATAGGGTACAAATATTTTTGTTTGTTTGTTTGTTGTATTTAAGCATTTTAGTATTTTGGTGCTGAAGACCAAAGCCAGGGCTTCCTGCTTGTTAGGCAGCTTTCTACCACTAAGCTAAACCCACAGCTCCTCTGTTGATACTTATTTTTATATTTGGAATGGGAGGCTAGAGAGGCTCCTTGGTGGATCAGGCAAAAGAAAGAAGAGAGGAAGAGGCAGAACTGGGAAACTGGTAAGCATAAGAGAATCAGAATCAATTAACATGACGATAGAAAATTTGTTTGAATCTTAGATACACAATGCTTAGTGAGGTTTCAAGATACTCTCTAATCTAAGACACTAATTCATTCTTACTTTTCATTTCATATCTATATGAAATATATATATATATATATATATATATATATATATATATATATCCCATTGGCTGAGAAAAATAAGACAAACCGAACACACACACACACACACACACACACACACAAATTCCTCTCAGTGCTATTTACACTAAAAACAGAATTTCACAAGTGTGCTCTTCTGTCTACCTTTGCAGATGGAGAAAATGTGACTTGTATCAGTCATGAGTATCCGAGCTCCTGTCCTCTGTGGTTGGCTCCAGAAGACTGATGGCACCTACTGTGGCTTGTTCAGCTCTGCTCCTACAAATTTTTCTCTTGCCTGCCGGTGCGAGAAGGAGTCCAGACAGCCCACTGAGCCTGTTTCTCCTCTACCTCCCCTGCAAACAGTGCTGCGTTTGGTTTTCGATTGCACTCCTTTGGGTGTGGCTGTCTGGAAATTGTGTCTTGGGTGTCATGCTGAGTTTGTGTTGTGGCTGGTCAAATCTCCAGTCTTCTGCTGATTTGTAAAGGGTCCTTTTTGGTCTCTGCCCACGTGCCTCCATAATTTTTTCTGCAGCTGCTGTGTCTGCTCGTCCTGTACTGCTCTTGGTGAACACCTCACTTAACCCCCCTGACACCACAGTGCTCCTCTCCAACTCTAAGCTGTTTCAAACTCCACAGAGTCTCTATCCAGGCCATGAATTCAATGATGCCTAGGACTTGCAGGACTCAGTACCTTGGCTGGCCACTGCCAGTCAAGGGTTAAGGCACTAAGCTCTAGGCATTTAAAGAACAGGACAGGTGGTCAGTAGGATACCTCTGGAGCAACGAGATCACTAGTATTCAGTGGAGCAGCAGGAGAGGGCCTACTCTGGTGCTGCTCCTGTGCCTCTCTTTTTCCCTGATCCCACATGTTACAAGCACCACATGCCCCTGTGACTCACCGACACAGGGATCTCTCAAGATCAGATTTCTGAGCCCTAATCAAGACCATGCCCTAGTTCCTTTCTTCGCCTAAATCTGCCAGTAGTAACTCAGCCACTGCCCTCTGAAAGTTTCTCTGCTTTTCAGTTTCTCTGTTCGCTCATCTGTGAATCTCATTTACCAGGCTCCTTCTCCCACTGAGAAAGGAGTTAGGACAGGATGGCATAGATGGTGGTTGCTAGTTTGGGTGCTCAATGCAGCAGCCCAGCTGTCACTGGTCAATCTGGCTTCTTCCTTCAGTGTGTCAGATCTTGTCCCAAGGTGGTAAGCAGCTGGTCCTGGAAACTAAGCAGTGTTGGGGTCAAGGGGCAGCCCTGCTTCTTTTTGACAAATTTCCTTGATAATGAAATTGATCTGGTGGGCTTCTTCAGTTTACCTCCCAGGATTTGTGTCTTTGTTTGACTGCTACCACCAGGACCTTGTTTCTGACTAGTCAACCACGATGGAAATGCCCCAGCTTTTTCCCTCTTAGGTACATGTAGTTAAGGGCAAAGATAGGTGGTAAAGCTTTACAGTTAAACAGATCGCCCCATTTTTCAGACGGTGAAAGTGAGGATGGACAGCATGAAGAAAGTTGTCCCAAAAGGAAATTTTGCTAAGTGGATGAGACTCTAGGTTTCTAACTGCAAAAAATGATAATATTTGTACTTCTTTTCTCTTTTTCCTAAAAATATGATGAAAGCTCTAAATGCCAGTGAAGTTATTTGTTCCTAAAATGTAGGTGGATCTTTCCTGCTACCATAAAAGAATACATTTAAATTGGTTCATGTCTCATATTTTTACACAACAAGCCTAGGAAACGTAAATCAGGGAGTGGAAATACTTAGGAAAGAGTAATGTATCAGCTAGTGTGCTCAGAATTTAAAGATTCAATATTTTATAGACTGTGTTGTATGCTTGGCTTCCTATAACTGATGAACTCAGATCCTAGGTATAGTTGTAACTGCAGAGACTTATTCTGTAGATGTTGAAATCAAGGTTGTATGGCTTGAAAAGTAATACAAGATATAAACTAAGACAGTTCCTGGTCAGGCTGGACTAGGCCTGGCTTTATGAACAGGTTAGAGCCTTCTTTCTGGACACATGGCGGTCGTGTTCTGTGGAGAAACACTTTAAGTAATACTTTACGCTGAAAGTGAAGAGGTGCATTACCTCAAGGGTTGTTTGGCAGCCTGAGAACTTCTGCAGCAAGTTAGGCAGGTGTGGGGCTCCATCAGTACACAAACCCTCAGAGATTGCTCGCTGTCCAGGAAGTCAGCCAATAATTCTGTTGTTGATAACTCCTCTGACATTCTGTGAATGCACCTGCGGGATGATTTATGCCAAGAGTTCCACCTGGAGTGGACAGAAGGCTGCTGAGTTAGTCTGTGTTTAGAGAAGCCACCACAAAGACCACAACACTTAGATACCATCTCACCCTAGAAAGAATGGTTATCATAAGGAAACCAATCAACAACAAATGTTGCAGGGGCTCTGGAGAAAAAGCCCTTCTCCACTGTTAGTGAGAAAGTAGAATGATACAACCATTATGGAAATCAGTGTGGAGACTCCTCAGAAAATTAGGACTGGAAATTCCATTTGCTGGGTGGTCTGCAGCAGGGTATTGTTCCAGTTCAAAAGAATAAATTGGAAAACTGCCTATAAACACATTCATGAAACAATCTAATGTGTTCTGGAAGAAATCAGGAAATTCTATAGTCAGAAGTGTTATTACAAATGACATCAAGATAGAACACATTGATCATATTATGATTTATCACTGATAGGGTGCCAGCCCTGTCTCCTAAAGCACTGATGCTCAAACACCAATGTGATATTGTCCCTAACCTCAAGGAGCTCCAGCCAAAGAAGAGACATATCATTCTTATGTGGTGCTGCTTACACTCACAGAGCAATCATAAAAGAAACCAGGATATTATTGGTAATTGTTAAACTGAAGAGGATATTGCAGGAGCAATAAAGAAAGACAACTAAACAAGCTTGATGTGGGGGATAGTCTCAGGGAACCTTCTTAGAAATGATGGCTTTTACGGAGAGAATCAGTACACACGTATGGTCTTGGAGAAGTAAAGCAGCAAGAACCAGCGTGCCATTTTGGAGACTGTCATGGAATTTATTGTTAATGGACGCTAAAGAAAGGTAAAGATTAAACACTCAGTCCCCAAATGAGCATCCGAGATGAATACACACTGCTCAGAGGAAGAAATACTAGAAGCTAATAAGTACCTGAAGAAATGCTCTCCGTCACTAGCCATCCATGAAATGCAAATTAAAACAACACTTAGATACCATCTCACCCTAGAAAGAATGGTTATCATAAGGAAACCAATCAACAACAAATGTTGCAGGGGCTCTGGAGAAAAAGCCCTTCTCCACTGTTAGTGAGAAAGTAGAATGATACAACCATTATGGAAATCAGTGTGGAGACTCCTCAGAAAATTAGGACTGGAAATCCCATTCAATCATTCAATTCAGCTGTCCCCCTCCTGGGCAATTTTTTCCCAAAAGAACTGAAAATATCGTATCATAGTGGTATATGTGTGCCTGTGTTTATGGAAGCACAATTTGTGATAGCCAAATCTTGGAAACAACCAAACTCTCCATCATCTGAGGAATAAATGAAAAAGATGTGGTGTTTTTATATAGTGGAGTATTACTCAGCGATGGAGAAAAATAAACTTGAAGTCTTCACAGGTAAGTGGATGTGACTTGAAGTTACACTCTTAAGTGAAGTAAACCAGATCCACATGTGTAAATATCACATTGTCTCCCTAGTGTAAGAACTCAAAAGAGGAAATAAAAACTTAAAGTTATAACACAGATAAATGAAAGGAAAGAGAATTTAAAGATTAAACAATGAAGAGAGAGAAAGGAGAACAGTTAGGAAACAAGGTAGGGGCAAAACTATACATTTATATATACAAGACAGTTAAGGCAATGGTCCTAGGAATTTCCAAGTTTCTGAAAATAGCAGTTAATGGGTAGAATTCTCACCCTGACTAACTCTACATGTTGATACCTGTAAACTAAGCAACCACATTGTGGACATCAACGTGTAATACTAAAACCATGCTTGAAATAGCTGCCATTTTGGTCTTCTAAACGTGTACCATTTCTAATCATATCAAATAGTACTATAGTCTTTTTAGGCAATTTTTTTTCAAAAAAGGTCATAAAGGAAAATGAGGCAAGAACAAAAATTTAAGACTTCTTCAAAGCATGTGGTAATATTCAATCAAATCTCCCATCTTATATAACCATACCTGTTAATCTCAGCAACAGATTTGATGATAAAAATAGATACTATGTGAATCAC
>PVJA010012708.1:29997-51508 GCA_004027025.1 Myocastor coypus | reverse complement strand
GTAGAATGATTGTGAGGACAATATGCAATATGTCAACTTTCAAAGAAAAGAAGGGGGAAAAGAAAAAAAAAAGTAATGTGGATTTAGAAAGGTTAATGTTTAATTGTTTGATCAATCTTATATACCTATATGTATTAATCTAAACTGATCTGATGATGAAAATATGTAATATAACCATTGTTAAATTTAAACAATAAAACAATTAAAAAAACAAAAAAAAGAAAGTTATAGAAAGAAGTAGATAATCCTTAATTGATTTTGTTTCTTTGTTTCAACTCTTTTCACTTTTTCTCTTCTTAATTTCTTATACATTTCTTGTTTTGACATTTTGTATTGGTACAGAGCCACAACTCAGATTGAACACCTAGTGATCCTTCTGTTTTCAGCCACCCCAGCAATGGCATTTCAGGTGTGTGTGACCATACCTGATCTCTGTCTCAGGCTCAGTGTGCCCGGTGGTGAGTCCAGCATGGCATGTGGCACCAGGGATCAAACTCCAGTTCCTGTGCTTGCCTAGACAGCTTCTAATTTTGTATGCTTGTATCTGGTAATATGAATAACTGGCTGGAAAACAATAATATGTATTACAACAGGTACTATGAATTTCACTGAATTTTATAGTATTTGTTAAGCGAAATTCTGAATCTCTTATAATTTTTTTCTGTTTTAATTCTAATTTGTACTTTCTTAAAAAAAAAAGAGAGAATATGCAGAGTCAGAACAACAAAGGTTTTTCTGCATATGTAGCCTGTTCCCCTTGTCAAGCACATCATATCTACCTTGCTGGGTATCCTTACTCTAAGGATAACTGGAAAACTATATGGATGTATTGCAGGTGAGAACAATGGTCCATAGTTTAGCCCTTCATTACAAGGTAACTTAGTGGCCTATATACCACACTCCTAATAATCCTCGATATAACAGAATTATTTTTTTAACATTGCCACTGAATCCTCTTTAAAAGCTGTAGCAGGACACCAGTGAAGTAAAACAGTCTTATCTTGAGGGTCAAAACCCATAAAAATTAAGGTGGTTATTTTCAGATATGGGATTCTTATCCATGGATTCAATACTTTAGTAGAAAGTCCTATTGTATTCAGAACAGAAAAATCACTCCTATTCTCAGGAACTTAACTCTGCTAAATGAATACACACAATATCTTTACTAAGTGAAAGTTGATTTGCAACAAGTTGGTTTAACTGCCCTGGATTTATGTGGGAAGCCCCCAGTTGTACTCACTGGTCATGTGGAAACAATTTGTAGTGCTTGATACCTCCTAGACAGGTAAGAATTTGCATGGGATTTGCGTGACTATAAGGGAGAAATGTCAGAAGTATTGACAGACCTCCAAACTTGCTCCACCTACAACCTGGAGAGCTTGACGTGCGTTTCACAAGTATGATCATTGGACTTCTGCCTTTCGCCATTCCCTAGGGTTAAAGGTTGTCATGCAATGCACCAAGGCCTTAAATAAGTGCTCTCAGTGGACCATCAGTGGCACTGAGGCTAATCTCTCTCTCCCAAATGAAGATGTAAAATTAAACGAGGCAAGCCATCCTCCAAAATCAGATGGTCTTAGATCAGTGGTTCTCAACCTTTCTAATGCCATGACCCCACAATGCAGTTCCTCATGTTGCAGTGACCCCAAACCAAAAAATAATTGTGTTGGCTACTTCAAAACTGTAATTTTGCTACAGTTATGATTTCAGATGGCTTTAGGAGACCCCTGGGTTTTGTTCGTTCGACCCCCGCTGGGGTCGTGACCCACAGGTTGAGAATCACTGTCTTAGATATTCCAATAGCAGCACAAGGGGGTATTTGTGCAATTATAAAGGCTGAATGTTGCATGTATATTACTGATCCTTCTGCTAATATCTCAATAGTTGTTCAAGATATTAGCCAATAGGTGAATGATATGCCTGATTCTGAATTCCTTTGGACTTTCTCCCTTACTTCTTTACAAAGAAAACTATTACTGGATCCTCCTAGTGGAAAAATTTGTTGGCGATATCCATAATTACCATGCTTATTTTATGCTTGTGCCATGCATACTTAATTGTTTCTGTGCCTTATGGCCTCCAAATTTAAAGCTGTATAGCTACCCAAAAATACCTGGCACGATTGCATAGATCCTCTGTGGAGTATCTGACTTCTGATCACAACTATGACCTTCTCCAGAAATAATCAGATTGATCTTTGACCTTTGCCCCATCATGGCAGGTAAGAGTACTTCTTCATAGGGGGGGAGGATATTATAGATATGTATGTTATATAGGACTACTGTAGGCAGTCAGACAGGGCTGACCCTGAGAACAATGCAGAAGACAAAAGCGGGGGAAGGCATGACTACATTTCTCATGTACTTTTTGGTTAATCATAGTTCTGTCTTATCGCACATCCACTGCCAGTGAATCAATATTACCTAAGAGACCATATGTGTGATCTTAGTGATTTATTATAGTTCTGACTCACCTTAAGCCCACTTACTTTGTGGCTTTATTCAGTACAATACCTTGAGAAGTAGGGTTGAAGGTCAACCAACTTTGGGGATTCCTTTCTGTCCCTCTCAGACAGAAGCTTTCTTTTACTCAATAAATTATTCTGACTCTTAAAAATAGTGATTATGACTGTAAAATACAAAAACAGCATGAAAAAGTTTATTGTTGACAGAAGGACAGGAAATAATATCATTCTTTCTTTCTAATGGCTTGCAATTTCATAGATATTCAACATTGTAAGAACAAAAGTTCTTGCTTTTCATAAAATTCATCCATTCTGTAAAATTTATGTTGTACAAATTTCCCTGAGAAAAAGTAGATGGGAGTACAGCAACTTACATTGCTTCCCCAAATGTATTTGGAAATGCCTCAGATTTAGAAACCAAGAAAATACTTACCATATGTTTGGGGTGGGTGAAAAACAAAATTTGATGTTTTTCATATGTGATCCAGTTTTGCTTCAGTTCATACAAAAAAGGAAAACACATGGAGGAAACAGAACATTTGTATATAGCACTTAAAATATCTTTTGTTTTACAGAAACTTGCCCTTAAAACTTGCACTGAGCAGTTGTATACATTTTCATACTTTGGTCTATAAAACCAACATGCGTAACAATTTCACTGTGGGTATGAACACCTGAAAAAACAGTGCAGATGGCTTTGGCTTTCCAATTCCTGTTGCTCATTAGTACCAAACAAATAATTGTACAAGAAATACTTTCTGAAAAGACAGGTGCAAAGCAACAGCAAAAGCATTCTGGGAAGAAGACTGTTAGTCAGATTATTAAATTTCATTGATTCCTGCCATGCGGGTCTCCTACAGGGGCGAATGTCCTGTAATGGGAATGCCCACATAGCTAATTTACAGAACCTTGGTGTGGAACTCCCTAATTCAAGAACTCCAAGGAAATGCAGGCTTCCCTGGTGAAAAAAGTCATAAAACGACTGTTTATTTAAATGAGTTAATCCCCAGCTCTTTGAAAGTATCGATGGGATCCTTATTGTGAAGGATTCGCTTTCTTTCAGTATTGGCTATTTCCTACAACAGAAATCCTGTCACGTTGGAGTAGTATGTAATAGTTCCAGAGCATTACACTTTTAATTACCTTTGTTTAGTAACTAGCAATTTTATTAAATAGTTAAAGGCACAACTTCTCAGACGCTTCTCATTTCTAAACTTTTTGGTATTTCCAATGCATTGGCTTGCAACAAGTGACATGGATGAAAATATTTCAGTGTGAACGTTCTGTACTCATGATTAAGCTCACACTCCTTTGATGCCTAACCCGACACACAGATAAGACATTATGTGACTTCATTACCACAAAGCTCACCTATTTTATCAGATAAGTTGAGCTTCAGTAATTCAGACAATGATTAGATGAAGAGCAAAATAGCCGCCAGCAATTAAGAAGCATATTTAAAAGCACTTTAGACCAAATGTGCCTCTTGCAGGATTTTTTCTTCATTCTCTTTAGAGAATCTTCCAAACTCAGGCTTATAATTGAAAGAAAATTTAATCCTGCATTAACCATATAATCATTTTGCAAACTCAGTTCAGGAACTACTCGTTATTGAAGTGGGTTAGTCTAGAATTTGTGGATTAATGATATCAGACCCCATTTAAAATCTTGTAGATTTAGCATACCTCATAAGTCTCTATTTTCAATCTTATTAAGTTTCCTGAATACTAATTCTTGGTGTACAGAATTTTTCTTCTAAGAGCACAAAGTATTATAAGAACTCAAACAAAAGTCAGTGAAAACCGTATTATTAAAAAAGAGTAACGTTGTTCTTCCTATTTAGCTACTTAACAATATAGAAACAGATCCACAGCTACTAAGTAAATTTCCTGAATACAAATAAATCAAGAAAGCTTTCCTTAAAGGGTCAGAGTGCAGAGTTAAGTGTTATAAGAGTGGTTTTGATTAAGGTATAATTTATTTACATAATAGCTCTGTAAGTATATAAAATGATTTCTCTTCTTGATAAATACAAAACCAACAAACACAATTAGGCGATATATAATAAGAAGTGGAGCAAGGAGAGCATTAGACATAAGCCAGGGCAAAGTTCTCCCCAAGCAAAGCTTCCTGTTATAGGGAGAGTTACATATATTCATAAACAAAATACACATAGCATTTAGAAGGGGACACAGGCTCAGTTTGAAATCATGTGAAAGACATGGCAGGCATTAATATTTCTGAGTGGAGAAGTTATTATTAAAATGGAAAAGAATGAGTCAGAGTGATTTGGCCATTTATTCAATTCCTTTTAAGTTTCTAAGAAGGATTTTAGCTGAAACAAAGAGAAAGAAATTGAAGACGTATTGACAGTTCTCTAAGGGGGAGCAACCTTTCCTCTGTAAGTATAAGAAATTGCATTTAAAAGTGCTAGTCTTGATGCTAACATCAGCATATTACTTTATTTCTATAGATAAATGTTTTAAAATATTTTGTTATGTAAAATTGAATAAAATGTCAGCAGTCATATATTTACATAATTATCTTCATTTTTTTAAAAGTTATTTTGCACGTTTTACTTCTTAAAATTATCAGAAATTTCAAAGTTAATTCATCAGTCAATGTTTTGCATATTTGGAAATGAAAGCCAACATATTAAGGAAAATGTAAGAAAAATGTATTTATTTAGAAAAGAAAAAAGCTAAAATAGACTTTTGATTTTAGGGAAGCAAAATGAAATCTTCTGTCTCTGTGTCTCAGCTCATATCCTAACTTCTGCCTCAGTCCAGGGTAGCAGAACCATGATAATAGCGTGGTGGGATCACAGAACGCTTGCAAGCAATGAGAACCGCTACCAAGGAGACACCTCATCAGTGAGTGCTTAACTTTCCTTCCTCGTAGGCAACTTAAATGTGTCTAATTTTGACTGCCACACATCTGGGCCATGCATTGTTAGTTTTTACTAGATTTGCTATAACATAAAAACTTAAACGTATGGATTAAGGCAGCTGCCTAGGTCATTTCTCCAAGGCTGAAGGTTACTCTTGCAAAAATACTGAGTCTAGTTTTTCAGATATATGGTTAAGACTAAAATGTGACTTTAAAAAATCTTAGCATCTTTATTTTCATATTGCATCTGTCTTTTGTTCTTGTCTTATCACTTGCGCCAGAATTTACTCACCTCTGCGTATTGGTATGTTAATTATTTAAAAATATTCATTTCAAGACAATCACATTAGGCTAGTGGATCACCCACTGGACAAGGTATGAGCTGTTTCTTCTCTTTTGTTCTGCTTCTACCCTTATGCCTCTTCAGAATCCATAAAGTTCCAACTATCCAAATTTGCTAGGCTCTATTGTAGAGCCCAGACCTAGCAGGCCAGAGTGTTTCATGCAAGATGCTTGTGCCAGGTTCATGATAATATAACTCCCTCTGGGAAAAGTTGACCATAGTGCACATGGCCTATGGAAATTACCAGACTGTAGCTGGTTCTAGTAAATCCATAAAAACTTGATAGTTCCCTTGTTCTGGGAGCAGCACAGTGCCTACCTAGACCCATTGTGAACTCTCCTCATACAAAACTCCCCATAAATGAATGTATTTCAGTCCCCTCACACATAAATCTTCAGCTATGCAGGTGTATGTGTGGTGGCAATATTTAATTTTGTCTAATGTTTCAATCACATCTAGGTCAATAGGTCTTATTCTCCGGTGTCGTGTCTATACCAACAGAGTGTTTAACACCAGCACTGCTGGGCTACATCATCTCCTGGGATTTAGAGGCTTACAGTTCTTATATAGATGTTTTCCTTTATTTGGGATCCAAAGATGCCTCTAACACTTATTTTATACTTTTATTCAATCGCAGAACATGACTGCAGTGACAGAAGTGTTTTGCTGACAGAGAAACATTCTCTGCTTGGGAAAGGACCAAGCAGACCTAACTGCATTGAGAGATGAGAGCCATACAGATTCTGAAGACATTCTTGGCTGTCCTTCAGACTTTGTCATATTTAATGTCCTATGACTGACTTCCATAATTAAATCAAGTCCCCAACAAATTTGGAAAGAACCGGCAACATCTTAGGAGGATAGTATTTTAATTTTTAGAACTAAACTAGGAGGTTTGTACAAGAGTCTCTGCCTTTGTTAGGAAAAATTGTTTAGTATATTGTTTGACATAGAAAGGAAGAAATGTTATGTTTTCAGAGTGGCTAGGACTTGTGTGCATGAAATTGGAAGGAATGTTTTTGGACATGGCCCTGGGTGGGTAAGAGGAGATAAATGAGGAAATGCTGTGTGCAGCTGCAGTACCCCAAAGCCACTATAAAGTGACCATCACAGGATGCCTTGTTGTTTTGTAAGGCTACACACATGCACACACAGACACATAGACACACAGACACACATACACACAAACACACCTAGAGAAGTGGATTGACTATGATTAAAAGTCGCATCCCAAAGCCAATAATGAAGATATTAAAAAAATATTAAGGAACTAAGCTGAAAAATCATAAAAGTTTCATGCGCATAGAGTTCTCATATGTGGTGGAGTTGGGATTCTGACACAATATAATCAGCTTTTTGAGGAGAAAATCCCATCTTTTCTATTGCCTCCATCTAAGATTGTCTAATGTACCTACTTTAGTAAGAGTGTCATCTTTGTCTCTATATTTGCAATCTGAGCATCTGCAGCCCTGCATTCCACAGAATAAAGTCCAATGATTACAACTTTTAAAGCCCCTGAATCTGATCAAATAACTTGTTCCATATGTAACAAAATCTTAAATAGTTATTGTAAGAAGTAGGGTACCACTAGCTAAAATCAGACAACATCAGGGTGAAGTGTGTTCACTGTTAGTTGATACAGCAGCATAAGAACTTTTTTCAAAGATCATCTCTCAGTTAGCTTCATGCAACTGAATTGGCATTTCTAAATTGTTCATCCACAAAAATGACTTAGCTTAAACTTCAAGCTTTGAATAAAGAAGAAATTAGAAACATCCTTGCTGCATCACATTTTTTTTTTTTTTTTGCAAAAATAGGCCTTTAATGCAAAGAGAGATCAACGTGAGCATCTTTTTTTCTCATCTATTCAAATCTATGTTGCCTTTGTACGAATGCTCATCAGAAAGGACTATGTAAATTAACCTGGCTATTTTCACAGACCAAAGAAGTCATCTAACTCAACAAAAGTGCTGGGTAATGGTTGGATCTCCAACAGAGAGTACTTTCTCTGATGACCTTTGGCTCACCCACGTGCTATGGGTTTGTTTATTTTTAATTGCTCCACGGTTGTCCCAGAGAATGGAAAGTAGAGTTCCATTGAGCAGGCACTTCTAGTTTTAATTTATGCATGAGTATGTACATTGTTTTTATCCTGCAGTTCTCAAAGAATTTTATGGGCCATTACTGAAGGACTAAAATGGGTGCAGATTTTGCAAGCCTTTGCCAGAAGATGTTTATTACTGTCATCATTCTTAGGAAAATCATGTTCCAGCAGGTTCAGACAGTGTGTGAAGCGTGGCACATGTGTGAATTGGCCATTTCACATCGCTCTTACAATATTGTCAGTAATAATAAAACTAAGGGAAAGACCTTAGGGAGGGGATAGGCTACATATTAATTTGGTTGTGAAGTCTTGATGCATGATCTTTTTTAGAGTCAGAGGTACAGCACGCATCTTGCTTTGTAAACTTCCTATCAGTGACTAAATGGGTAGCTTTAATTTGAGAGATTCCATTTCTAAGGGAGCTTCATACCTTATGAAGTCTATGTCTAGAACATAATATTTTTTGAAGGTTTCTCAGTTGTTTTGCCTCTGGAATTATTTTTATTTAGTTTTGAGAAAATCTCTTCACCTGGCATTTAACACAGTAGTAGTAAAGAAAGCAAAACCCATTCAGGGTCCAAATTTTACTAACACATCACTTGCTGTGCAAAGCGTGCCTTGGTGACTTTGACATTCACCTTTTCACTTGGCATCCCTTCAGTTTTAGAACAACCTTTTGCCTTTTTAAAGGAAATATTGCTTTGCAGAGCTGTGGCCAGAGTTTAGACATGTGACATACCAGCTGGTATCTCAAGTCACTGCTTATTGACAGTTTGCTCTATGCATCCCATTTTGCCTTTCATCTACTGTTTTAGTCAGAATTTTTTTTTTTTTGATTCCATCAAGTCTCATGGCATCTACAAATACTAAAGGACTATCAATTTTATGTTTGTTCATTATATACATGTTATCATAGTGAATTTATATGTTTATAGCTGTCCTAAGAATAATAATATATATTTCAAGAGGCCTGTCTCAATAAACATTCCAAAAGTCATAAGATTCATATAAGCAGGTAGGTTGCATTGGTAGCTTCATGAAAACAGCATCTATAAATTAAGAGGCATGATTCAAGCTAGCTTTTTGGAAAGAGGCATATAAGCAGTATCTTTTCCTTTTCAAGTTCTAGAAATCTAGCATTATAAAAGGAAAATATCAAAAAGGAGACTCTGGAATATCACGTTTGTTATTAATAAAGCTAAGTTTAAAATATTTCTAAGAGTTCAGAGCCAAATGTGCATCCTGCGTTTGGCACTTGGGTTACACAGCTTCAGCCATGCAGTCAAGCAGCCAGGGCTAAGAGCAGCAGAGCCTTTGCTTTGATATATGAAAGGCAGGTTCCTCCTAAAAGGGAAACAGGACAGAGCTGAGCAAACTGTTCCTAATTTAGCCGTCACTAAGGAGGCAGAAATACTTGTAATACTTAAGGAAGATCCTCCTCATTGAAACCAGCAGTGTTGAGCTGACTTTCTTCCCTGACATTTTCCACAACTCTTCAACTTATGCATGAGTTACGGATTGGAATAAACATGAGAGGTGCAGTCTGTCTTAGGCTAGTCTTTCGTCATCTTGTTGTCTTCCTTTTCAAATATTATGAATAAATCCATCAAGGGTTGTAGCTTACATAAGAATTCAACTGTAATTATACAAGATATCTTGTACTGAAGTTTGGATTTTATATGTATGAAGCTTAAATTTAACCAGGTGCCATGGAGTGTTTTTATTCAGCAAATTTGTCAACTCTCGTTTGAAAGGATTTTGTTTATTTTAAAATGTCACAATTTATAATTTTCATATATATATGTATATACATATCGTCTTCAAGATTCATTTCTTTTTATTTAGATGCAGCATTGCTCAAGTTTATGAACACTTACCTTACTCCAAGCTACAGGGATGATTCCTGGCAATTCTAAATGTGATGAGGTAACTTTATGCCATTTGATTTAAGAACCTTAAAATCCATACTAATCAAGATATAATATTTGTTCATCCACAGAGAATTTTCTAAAATGAATCTGTGATTAAGAAGCAAATCACATAGAAAGAAGGCCATTTGAATCACCACAGACTTCGCAACCCTAGAGTCAAGAAGAGCATGAAGTAAAGTATTTCAAACTCTGGAAGAAAACAATGGCCAAACAGACTGAGGTACTATGCAAAATTATCTTTCAAACTCTATCGAGAGCTAAGACATTTTAATTACAAAAAAAAATCTGAAGAAATTCATGACTACCAGTCCAGACCTCCAAAAACTTTGGAAGAAAATTCCAGAAAAAGACAATAAGAACTACAATCCCATCAGAATGAGGCAAGCAGTTAAGTGCAGAGAAAATATAGGAAACCATCAAAAAAGAAAACAATACCACAAGAGTCAGTTAATACATGTCATTTACAACCATTAATGTAAATGGTTACAATTCAGTAACCAAAAGAATTACATTGGCAGAATGGATAAAGAAACAAGATTCCATAATATGCTACATATGAAAAACACCTCTAACTCTAAAAAGAAATTCATATACTGAAAGTCAAAGAACAGAAAACAATGCTCCATGTAACAGGAACTGAGGGAAAAAAAAAGGGTAGCTATTCTACTTGTAGGTATAATGGATTCTAAGCCAAGAATAAGCAGAAGATGCAAAGAAACTCATTGAAATACAAGAGAAAGAGAAACTATCATAAATATACATTCACCAAATATTAGTGCACCCAACTATGCAAACAAACATTAATGATCATGAAAAATCAAACACTAATACAACCCACTCTCACACATTGATGGATTAGCTAGACAGAAAATCAACAAAGAAATATCTATCTTACACCCAACATTTGAACAAACAGACTTAGCAGCTATCTGCAGAGTACTCTGCCCCACAACAGAATATACATTCTCTCATTTGGACATGGACTTTCTCACAAATAGACTATGTAGTATTTTATAGAATATACTTAAGTAAATGCAATGGAATTAAAATTATCCCATGTCTGCCATTAGATCATAATACAATGAAAATGGAAATTAATGACAAAACAAACTATAAAAACTGCATAAACAGATGCAAATTAAATAATATCCTTCTGAATAATCAATAGGTCACAGATGGAATTAAAGAAGAAATAAGACAGTTTATATAACTATGCAATAATGCAAACAGAACATAAAGGGAGCAGTTTAATTCAGGCATAAAAAGTACGCTATTAGAATCCAATGGAAGAGAACTTTTTAAATTTTACAGACTCCAACTTGTACCCAACTTGTGTTTCACTCTGAAAGATATAGAATAAGGATATGAAGCTCAATACTATAGAAATTTTGATGCCATGAAGGAAGCTCACGTCGGAATTACACTAGTACTACACAATACACAGCCATAGATATAGCTCAGTGGTGCAGCAGCTGCTTAACAAGCATGAGGTCCCCAGTTTGACACTACCTGGTACAAAAGAAAAAAAAAACAAAACAAAGCAAAAAACCCAGAAAAATTAAATTAAGTTGATCTTTAGTGGTGATGCTGAGCCAAAAATCCATCTGTTTCAAGTTATATTAAGCCTTAATCACCTATACTGTCCAACCTTTATTATTAAGTTCATTTAAGATTTTACTTTTACTTTCACATTAATTGTGAAGAGTTCTCACTTACCCAAAACTTATTTCTATCTACCATAAATTACATTTGCTAAACATGCTAAAAATAAAATAAACGAAAGAAAATTCATCATATAAAATATCTTTGAACTTAAATTTATAGTATACACTTAAATAACTAAATAGGTCATATTCACTTAAAATTGGACTTTACACCTAAGTTCCACATTATGTTTTTCCTATAACTGTCAAATTGAGGCAAAGAGACAATGAGATGATCTCTGAGATAATTAAGGTTCAATTATCATATGTGTATAGAATAAATTGAATCTAGCTCCTTGAACTGCACCCAAAAGCAAGAGTAACCCTACTTTGTAACTCCTAAAAGAAATAAGAAGCTTTTATGAGATTTTGGAAACATCCATGTAAACATCGACCTAAGGATATATGATATATATATATATATATATATATACATATATATATATACATATATATATGTATATATATATATATATATATATATAGCCACGTTTTTGTTTTTTGACAAAATATTTTATTGACGTTCATTTAAAGGGAAAAGAGTTGCAACTGTGTCACATTCATATTAGCTAAGAATCAGATGCAGTCATGAGAGGATGTTCGTCCAAAAGTTGCTACAGAGTTTATCAGTCCAGTCTGAACTATTAGTGAAATTAAGAGTGTGAATTTGATGATTACATGAATAATGGCTTTAATTATTGTATTCAGTTAATTCATATTGAGTTGTTAATGTATGCTTCACAGTCTGCTGTACCCCAGTGATTAAATAATGTGACGCATACATATCTATGCTCAAATAACTCATTATGGGAAGAAAGGAAAAGAAACTAGATCATAGGGTGATATTTACCATTGAACCATGAATGTATATACTTGCGGAGGAAGGAACAAAGAAATACACTTAACCCAACCTAAAGCAAAGGAAAGTGGTGCTTAGTTGCACTTTAAAGCAGTAAGGCTAGTAAGTATCAGGGAGAAAAACTAAAGAAAAATAGGTGGCATTCAGTCAGTAGCCTAGAAGGAGAAAACACTGTAGGTAAGGTAGACAGATAAGCAAAGGTGTTCTAATTTAGAAACATGTAGGTTAGCAAAACATCAGAATACTTTAAGATGAAACATGAGTCATATAAAAGTTTATGTTCTGTATTGAGAAGTTGAGAGTTTATTTAATTTTGATGAGAATTCTTTCGTGAAATTTAAGTGATGCAGCAATAAAATATGGTTCCAATCCTTTATACCAAAGTGTCAGTAGGCAGGAAAGTAGCAGTAGTAATGGAATAAAAGGTGGAGGAGAGACTGTGGCTGTCTGTAATTGGGGTGGAACAAGTGATGACTGGGAATGCAGCGGTTCTCAACCTGTGAGTCGTGAACCCGGTGGGGGTAGAAAGACCAAAAGTCAGGGGTCGCCTAAAGCAATCGGAAAATGTTATTTATTTGGAATTACAGTTTTGAAGTAGCCACCAAAATTATTTTTTGGTTTCGAGTCACCACAACAAGAGGAACTGTATTGCGGGGTCACGGTATTAGAAAGGTTGAGAACCACTGGAATAGGGATTCAGAAGTCAAAATATATGAGATTTTATTTCTGTGTTGCAGACTGCTTCTCTGACTTTTAAAAATTTTAATGAGAATTGCCTGTATATGTATGATTAAGCTATGTTAGAATTCTAGAAGAAAATATTAATTGTGATTTTCCTGGCATGCAAGTATGAGAAGTAAATTTTATTTGTTCTTCATCCATATATATTTTTTTCTATGATGATCATGTATTTTAAGCAAAAAAAATGTGTTTTTAAATTCTCCAATTATGACAGCTGGAATAAGTTTAGCAAATGGCAGCATAAATGTTTGTATACTTTTATGTTATTTTCGAGACAGGGTCTGACTTTGTAGTTAAGACTGGCCTTCAACTCATTATGTGAACTCAAGCTACTGTCAAACTCACAGGAATCCTCCTGTCCCAGCCTCTCAAGTACTGAAATCATAGGTATAAACAATCATACCTGTTTAAATATTTTTTAAAAGCATAGCTGAAATACTTGCTCAGAGCAGCCGTTAATGACAAGAGGTCTTTTTATTTTTCATTTATAAATGATTTTATTTTTAGTATTTATGTATTTTGTATGTATATAAATATGTATTTTGTATGTATGTATATATGTATGTATTTTCGTGGTACCAAGGATTCAACTTGGGACCCTGTGCTTGCTAGGCAAGCACTTAATCACTGGGCTATCTCTCTGGCTCTATAAATGATTTTGTATCTTAAGAACATATTCTATTAAAATTGTTTACGATCATGAATTAATAACTGTTTTAAAGACTGCCATTTAAAAATATTGCCATTTTAAAAATCTAAGATACTGAAAAAATTATGAAAATTCTCTCCATACATTGGAAAGTAGATATCATAAAATCGGAATTCCTAATAAAATAGAAAGGATGAGGTAATTATACGACAACCACAGATATGTAACTGTAGGCACAAGAATTTGGGAAGAGCAGTTTCATAAAGAAGGATGGGAAAACAGAAATAACATATTATAAAAATATATATCTATACATATATCTATATCTATATCTATATATATGGTATATATGGACTTGCACAGTAGTGGTTGGAAGAAAAACTGATAAAGATGAATTTTTAAACTATATATATATATATATATATATATAAAATCACCATTATAGCTAAAGTAGAATAATAGAAATATTGAATTTAAAGAAGGAAAAAGAACAAAAAAGTACAGACACAAAATGTCTGCCTTGTATCTATCACTGTGACATCATTTATATATTACATGTACACATAAAATAAATGTATATAACATATACATGTACGTACACTATTTATCAATATAACCACTGTTGATAATTACTTTAAACATAAATGGCCCATATACTTCAAACAAAAGGCAGTGTTTTTCAGACTCTGTAAATGAGAAATGCCACATCCTGTGTGGTGGCAGAGTCCTGTAACCTATTGCAAACACTAGGGAGTGGGGATTGGGAGTATCCCCACTGAGGCAGCAAGGTAAGAGCTGTTACAAATAAAAACAAAAGTAAAATAAACTGTGCTTATTGAAGGAATACCTTTAAAATGAAAAGAAATACATCATAGAAAAAGACATTATGTAAACACTAAACATGGGAGCTAGTTAAGAAAAGGATTGAAGATCCAGACAGAAATTGATCAAATAGCAAAAAAGACAATAGAAAAATAAATGAAAACATCGTTATAAGAAAACTTTGTCAATATCATTTCATGGTTATATGGAAAAGGTCCTCCAAAAGTATCATGTTCAGATATTGGGAGTTTGAAAGCTGATTGTCTCACAAGCCCACAGCACTACTCATCAGCGGATTAAGCCAGTGATAAGTTCACGTCTGACCATGCTGTTAGGATGTGGGGCTCAGACAGAAGAGGCTGCTCAACGCGGGCATGAACCAGAAGTGTGTATCTTTGTCCTCACTCCTCACACCACTCCGCTTCTAGGCTGCTGTGAGTGAAGTGCCCTTTCTGTTCTGTGCCCTGGGGGTGTGTTGTTTATGTCTTGAATTTAGCCAATCATGGACCAAAACTCTAAGTCAATGAGAAAATATAAGCAAATCTCTCATCTCCATGTCAGTGAATAATATTCATGGCACACAAAATAAGCTAGACACAGAAAAAATTATCATGTCCCAAAATAACAAAGCAAAAACAGAAAACATCAAAGTAGAAGACAGCTGATTAAACTGGAAAAGGATTAAGGGAAAAGGAAGAGGGGAGTGGATGGTGAAGGAAGTCCAAGGGGCCTGGATGTGACCAAGTTATATCATAGATATGCATTAAAAAGATCATGACACTCAATAATTTGTAAGATTGATATGCACTAATAAAATATATATTTCAGTGTACATCTGGCTGAAGTAAGCACTAAAATACATCTTAAAACAGGAAGTTCTCCTCAAAAGTAGAGTGCATAGGGCGAGAGAGATAGCTCAACAGGCTAAGTGCCTGCTGGTGAGCAGAGGGACCACGGTTCAAACCTCAGTTCCACTTACTGAGCTGGTCCCTCCCTCTAGACACAAAGAGCTGGTGAACCGGTCTGGGCATGGTGGCTTATGCCTCTAATCCCAGCACTCAGGAGGCTGAATACTGAAGATCACTGTGAGTCAGAGCTGTGTAGTGCGACCCTGAATCAAATACATAAAATGAAAAAATAAAACCAAATATAAAAAATGTAGGGTGCCACAAAATAATCAATGTCAGGAATGAAGCTATGAATCTGGTAGATGGCGCAATGAGTATTGAAAGCTTAACAGAGGACTACCATGGATAAATATATCCTACAGAATTCTTTTTAACTTTGGTTAAATGCACAATGTATTTAAATATGTGAATAAAAAATGAGTGTAGAACAAAAATAAAAGAAAGATAGAAATCCACAAATGTTCAATTGATGATTTACCTCTTCCACACATACAAATAAGCAACAAAGTTCAGATTGCCTGAAAAGATTTTACTTAATATAGATTATATACAACTCTTTCAAGAATTAACTTATTCAGCACATATAAGTATGTGCTGATATCCAAACCATACAAAAGCCGTAAAGGAAATCTGTAGACCATATTTTCTTATCAACACACAGACAAAAAAAATCTTTAAATGGTATTAGAAAATGGAATTTGAAAACAGTATAGTTATGTTGACTGAATGAAGTATATCTCTGGGAAAATTTTGATTTAATATTTAAAGAAGAGTAATGTAACCAGTCATGTGAACATAATAAAAGTGAAAAATCTTTTAATCAATTAATACAATCTAAAATAATGTGAAAAAAACCCAACGCTCATCCAAGTTAAAAACTTGCAGCATGTTCGACTTAAGAACTTTACAACTTGATGAAGGCAAGTGCTAAATTGTTACAGTGAAGATTGCATCATAATAGTAAAAAGCGAGGTGTGTTAGCCTGTGATTGAAACAAGGCATAAAGTGTGTTATCTCCACGTTTGTCCTGAACTGTGCTATAGATTCTAGCCAGTTTGGAAATAAATAAAAAGAATAGTGTAAATAAAGATTATAAAGGGCACAATGGCCTTTCTTTGTGGAGCAAGGACATGGCCACATATGTAGGACATTTTTAGAAGTCATTGGAGCAACAGAAAAACAAAAAAAAGTACAAGAATAAATACAACAAAGCCATGGAAAAGAAAATCAATGAATACCAATGAAGCAAGGGCTGCAGCTATAGGTCAGTGCTAGAGTGCTTGTCTAGTACGCTTAGGAGCTGTGCTAGATCCTCAGCCACACACACATACACGCGAACTCTTTCTGTTACAGCAAGAAACAATTAGTAAATAAAGCTTTAAATTAAAAAAAAAGTTTCTGATAGTATTTAAAATACTAAATATTCAGAAACAAATTAGCATAATACAATGAACATGTATATGGTAGATAATTTAAAATTTAAAATGTTGAAGTTATTAAAAGATTAAAATATGACTGTGTATATTTCCATGAAAAACCCACTGAGACTCGGTTTTTCTTTTGTTTGTTTGTTTTTTACATTGGCATGCTGGCACCAAAATTCTCATGCAAATGCAACACTGAGCAGAGTCAAAATCATTTTAAGAAAGAAAACTTGGCTTACTTTATCTTTACTAAAAAGCCATAGAAAACAAGACATGGAGGGAAGAGGGTCAGTGTAACAGAACAATCCAGAAATAAACATCTATTTACAATCAACACAGCCTTTTCAATGTATTTATTTATTTAGTGGATGAAAAATATACTTTTTAATAAATCGATATGTCTCCAGAAAGGTTAACTGTAATCAATACCTCACACCATACATAGAAATGAACTAAAACAAAACTTTTAAAGCTTTGGAATTTCAAGAAGAAAACTTGAAATAAAATTATAATTGTCAATTTGGTAAATATCAGAATGCAAAATAGAATAAGTAAGAGATTTCATTTGCTAAATCCAGTTTGCAGTTTTGAAAGTAATCATTAAAAAAATAAAGACATCAGGGCCGGGGAGATAGATCAGTAGAATAAGCACTTGCCTTGCAAGTGCAGGGTCCTGAGTTCAATCCTGGTTACCATGAAAAGAAAATAAAAAATAAAAAATAAAAGACATCACATAGAATGGTTGAATATGTTTGCTTTGCATATATTTGTTCAAAACATATATAAGGTACAAAAATTGTTCTTAGAAGGCAAGAACAAAACCAGTAACTAGTTTACTTATTTCTTTAATGGAGAAAATATTTGATTAGCGATTTCAAAACAGATGGCATATAAGTAACTAACAAGCACCAGACAGGTGGTTCAATGCTTTTACTTTTTTAAGGAAATAAAAAGTTAGACCACAGTATGCTGTTGCTATGCATCGAGGCATCCAGCACGTAGCTAAAATTGAAAATCCTGAAAGTACCGTATGTTGGCAGACTTGTAGAGAAAAAGGAATACTTGAATACTAAGTCATCTAAAATCAAATAAAATCTTGGAGATTATTTTGGCATTTTCTTAACATACAAACGAACTAGACTAAGTCCTGAGGTATGAAAGCCCTGCTCTAAAAGGTTGACAGCTGTTCTGTTACCACAAGGGAAGGAAAAAAATGTAATATATGAAAAATTCCATCAATAAATGAATGGGTTGAACAGTGTAGGATATCCATATAATTAAACATTATTCAACTGAAAAAAGGAGAGCGCGCCAAGATGCCAAACTGCATGATGAACATAAAAACCATTGTAGTCTACTATAGAAGCTGTGTGCTATACAGTTTCATTGACATCTATTTCTAGATCTGAAAAAATATTCTACAAAACGAAGTGTATTTATAATTTTGTCATCTTCTGTCTTTTCTCTAGGAAGAGACTAGGAAAAAATATAGGATCTTGTTTAAAAGTATGTAATATAAAGAGTCTTAATATTTCTTTTTTTTTTTTTTTTGTCTTTTTTGAGACAGGGTCTCGCTATGCAGTTGAGGCTGGCCTTGAGCTCACTTTTGTAGCCCAGGCTGGTCTCGAACTCACACCAATCCTCCTGCCTCAGCCTCCTGAGTGCTGGGACTACAGGTGTGAGCCACCACACCTGGCAGAGTCTTAATATTTCTAATTGAATTCTTTATCTGCTATAGAAGGAAATAAAGACCTATAAAAAAGGATCACCTAAGTCATAACTTCACTTTGGTATTATTTTAAATGATTAGAATAATTACTTTACATGAGTTTTGATCAACCTCATATGTGGAATATTTTAATTATCCAGAAAATTTTTGGTGGATTCATTTGCTAGCAATCCACCTGGTTCCTATCTCATGATCTTTGATCAGGTGAATACTCTGATTCTTATAGTCATTTGTAGGAGAGAAATTTTAACTTCATATGGTTAAGTTCTTCATTTATAAAAGTAGGACAGAAAATCTATATTTTTTGTTATGTTCATTTGGTGGTGGGAAATCAAATATACAACTATTGATGCAAACCCTTAACCCTCCATAAAGTCTGAATTTATATAAATTCTTCTCCTTTCACCAAAGGAAAAGTTTGAGATTCAATATTGTAAATAAAGGTAGAGTACCAATTATATACAAGTTCCAATAGAGTACTTAAGGGAGTAAGTACTTTTGAGTTTTTATAAAAGATTTTTTCCCTATACTACCTGTGATTGCAGATGCCCTGAGCACGGCACCTGTGAGTGAGGAGGAGAGGAGTCCTAGGCAGGGAATAAGACGGTGTCCTCAGGGACTCCTCTTTTCACACTGGTTTCTCCTGCTGAGAACCCTCAAGACAGCTGAGCCCCACGAATCTTGCTTGCTCTCTGACTCAAGTAAAGGTCTCTCAAGGGAGTTACAAAAGTTATGCAGTGCATTTCCTTGGGTATCACATCTGTACAGTTGAATTTAGGGTGAATCAGGAAATTCATATTTTAAAGAACTGTAAAGTTACTTTGATTACTTTCTTTTTTAAAATTAAAAAAAGAATAAAATAAAGTAAGGCCCCTGGTTGTTTCTGTTTATGAAAACACTAAAATATAGAATGATTTAACATCTTGAGGGCCTTCTGGGACACAAAATTTGACATTCTCTTAAATATACAATAGTATTTTTATGGACAAAGACAAGGATTTGTGTTCTCCATCACGAGGGATAAAAGAGTTTAAATGTGACTTCAAGGTGTGCCAAACCAGGTCAAATAAAGGTAGCTCTTTCTAAATCCAACTACTTCCTATGGATGTAGGCCATTTTATAACTTGTGTACTAGCCAACCACTGCCGGTTGGGCAGCTTAAACAACTCCTCCAGGGCCAGTTTAAAAGAGTAAACATGAAAGAAGCTTTTATTAATGTTCCTCTTCATCACAAAGGCAATTTCTCACTGTCATACGAGCTTTTTATGATGGCCCACTATGGGCACAAGCCACTTTAGCTTGCCTCTAACTGTGCACTAAGCACAAAAACAAGCAAATCAAATAATTAAAGCAGTCAACAAATGCACCACTCCAGAATAGCTAATCCTCTTAAAAATTTATAACAGCTTGTTTTTCTCTACAGTGAAAACATAGGAAGAGTGGAATGGTTTCTTCCTCTTCTCCAAATGAGCCAGACATCTAAACATCTTCTTTCTACAGATGTGGAAGTGTTTTCTCCATGGTTCTTGAGCCACGGCTTGCACACCTTCAACTTTCCAGCTATAAATATTTCTAGTTATAATCTGTCCTCCGATGCACTAGAGTGCTTTGTGGCTAGATTAAGAATTCATAACAGGCGATCATGGTGGGAGATGAGGATTACTTCTATACAGAAGAAAGAGGTTTCTGGCAGAACTGGGGTTAATGTTATTCCCCAGAATCAGTAGCTCCCACACCTGTCAACCATCAGGGTTGAGTCTGCCAGGAACCTAGGAGTGAATGGGTCTGAGCGCAGCTGTGCCACATTAGAACATCCTGAGGAGGTCCAACATGAATGATGTTAACCCCTACATATGTCTCTGTGAGGTGGTGACTGATCCAAAAACAGTGCTGCTTTGGGGAACCCAGAGTGGTAGGAGCCTCAGAGGACTCCTCCATGACCATCCGTGGAATATGTCAAATTGAGTGTGTGCCTGATTCCTGTGTATGTGTCCATGTATTTTGCATAAGGCTAAGATTGTAATAAGCTTCCATCATTTAAATTTTTTAAATTGTAAGAAATGATTGGGAAAGGAGGGTTATAATAATGCAAAAATGATCTTGCATCTGTATCTATTACGGGGTATGAGAACCACATAACCATTCATGAACCAATATACAGTGATTTTCGTTATGCCATTCCACTAAAGAACACACCTGTAACAGTATTTCAATCATTTGCAGTTGTTTTTTAAAAATATGACTAAAAGTAAAAAGAAATTTAAAAGATATTTGTTTCTAATTCTGCCAGTATTTTAATATATGTGTGTATTTATTTCCTTATTGTTTTGAACTTCTTCAGTTTTATGTGTTTTTTTTCCTATTTGTAAAAATACTTAAACAATATTTGAAAAATTATGTCATAATATGTTTTGTTACATTCTTGCACAAATATAAGATATTCTAGTGCTTTGAGCCCTGCCTATTTTCACCTTTGTGCATAAGGTCAGAAGAATGGCACTGTGGGAAGGTTATCCTGAGAAACACAGAGGTGAAGGGAACAGAGATGCTTAAATGGCACTTTATATTCTTGTACTCATTAACTTTCTCTAGTGGAATGTGAAGTAGATGTTTCAAGCAATAATAGAATAGCAGCCCTGGAGAATGCTGTGCTTTCTCTTTGCTCTGAGCAGGAACTAACAGAAAAGTAGGGGCAGAGAGAGACGCATCTTATGGATTCCACAAAGCCTGCACATCTTCTCAGTATAGAAGCAAAAAAAAAAAAAAAAAAAAAAAAAAAAAAAAAAAAAAAAAAAAAAAAAAAAAAAAAAAAAAAAAAAAAAAAAAAAAAAAAAAAAAAAAAAAAAAAAAAAAAAAAAAAAAAAAAAAAAAAAAAAAAAAAAAAAAAAAAAAAAAAAAAAAAAAAAAAAAAAAAAAAAAAAAAAAAAAAAAAAAAAAAAAAAAAA
>PVJA010012708.1:0-20652 GCA_004027025.1 Myocastor coypus | reverse complement strand
AAGTATGAGGGGGAAGTGAAATACTTCCATGACAAAAAAAAAAAAAAAAAAAACCTAAAGAATTTAATGATGTCAGAGCCAACTCTAGTCTATTAAAAATATTTTAAGGTGGAATCAAAATGACCCAAACTTGATGAATGACAAGAGATAGAACCCACCAAATAGGGCAACCAACTAAACACAGGAGAAAAAGGAGTAAAAATAGTACATGAAAAGCATGACAAGGGGCCCAGCAGGATGGCTCAGTGGTCTAAAGCTCCTGCAGGTGGCTGCAGAGACCACAGTTCAATCCCCGGAACCACATGCTGCGCCAGCCCTGCCCTCAGGGTGGGCTGAGCCGGCCATAAAAATGAGTGAATAAACAAACAAAGGTTCTGAAACAATAAATAAATAAATAAATAAATAAATAAATAAATAAAATAAAAAATTCTTTAAAAAAATCTTAAAAAAAAAAAAAAGCATGACAATCATTCGTCAATACATTTCAATTATAACCATCAGTATAAATGCTCTTAATTCTCCAATTAAAAGAAATTAACTGGCAGGGTGAATTAGGAAGTAAAATCCAACAATGTGCTGTATAAAAGAAACACATTTAACTCACAAAGAAATTCATAGATTGAGAGTCAAAGGAGGGAAAACAATACTACGTGTCCAAGCACCTCAGAAAAAAAATATCTAGGACAGCAAACCGATTTGAAAATAGTCTGACTTCAAACAAAGATTGATTAAATTAAATAAAGAAGGCCATCACATACTGGTTGGGGTAAAAATTCAAGATTAAGACGTAACAGTCATAAATATATAAGCATCCAACAAAGGAGCATCAAGTTATATAAGGCAAATCTTAATGGACATGAAAAATCTGATATCCAATGCCACAATCCTAACAGGAGCTTTTAACATTCTTTTATTCCAAAGAGATAGGTCAAGCAGACAAAAATTAACAAAGAAGTAGCAGATATGAACAAGAACTTTGAACCACTGGACTTAGTGGACATATACAGAGTGTTCTAATAAACCATGTCTGAATATACATTTTTCTCAACTGCACATGGGACATTTTCTAACATAGACCACATACTAGTGCATAGGGCATGCTTGAGTATTTGAAAAAAAACAAATTATGCCATAGACATTATCAGACCACAGTGCAATGAAACTGAAAATAAATGACAAAAGAAACCACCAGAGTCTAAGAAATACATGGAAATTAAACAGCACCCTCCTCAGCAACCACTGGTTTACAGATGAAATTGAACAAGAAAATTTTAAAAAATTTACAATTTAAGGAATATTCAAACACAACCTATCAGAATTTATGGGATACAATGAAAGCAGTTTTAAGAGGGAAATTTATTGCTATGAGCTCACATATTAAGAAAACAGAATAGGAACAAATAAATATTCCAATACTGCACCCAAATTGTCTAGAAAATGAAGAGCAAACCAAATACAAAGCCGAAAGATGGGAAGAAATTATAAGTATTGGAGCAGAAATTAATTCAACTGAGACAAAGGGCAATAGGAAGAATTAATGAACCAAAAAGCTGGTTCTTTGAAAGATTAAATAATATTGATAAGTCCCCAGTTAATATCATCAAAAAGAGGAAATAAAAGACTCAAATTTAAGCAATAAGGACTGAAAAGTATGAAATAGCCACAGACCTAGTGGAGATGCAGATGATCATTAATATCTACTCTGAGAATCTATACTTTCACAGAATTGAAGACACAGATATAATGGACAGATTACTAGAAAGATACAATTTACCAAAACTGACTCAAGAAGATAGAAGAACTCCGAATAACATAATAAGAGGCAATGAAATACAAAACATAATAATACAAAAAAAAAAACAAAACCCTACTGACAAAGAAAAGTCCAGATCCTGATGGATTCACAACTGAATTTTACAAGAAACTTACAAAAGATATAATCCCAATACTCCTCAAACTCTTCAATGAAATTGAGAAGGAGGCAATCCTCCCAAAGTCATTCCTGGAGGCAAGTATTATAATAATATCGAAAGCAGAGAGAAAGGCAACTAAAAGAGAGAATAACAGGGCCCCCACTCCCATGAGCATAGATGCAAAACTCCTTAATAAAATTCTAGCAAACAGAACACAGTAAATCATTGAGAAGATTATGCATCACAACCAGGTATAGTTAATCACAGGAATACAAAGACGGCTCAACATGTGCAAATCTATAAATGTAATACACTATATCAATAGAACCAAATCCCAAAGCCACATAATCATCACCATTGATGTAAGAAGGTTTCTGACAAAGTCCAACACTCATTCATGCTCAAAGTCCTACAGAAAATTAGAATAGATGGCCGCTATCTCAATCTGATAAAAGTCATCTATGACAATCCAACGGCTAATATAAATCTGAATGGGAAAACGCCTGAAGTCTTTTATTCTCATATTTTATACAAGACAAAGATGTTCTCTATCACCACTCTGATTCAATATAGCTCTCAAATCATTAGCTACAGCCATTAGACAAGAGAGAGAAATAAAAAAATAATAATAGGTAAAGAATAATTTAACTATCATTATTTGCAGATGACTTGATAGTCTACTTTGAAGACCCAGAAATCTCTACCAAGAAGCTACTAGAATTAATACAAAAATTCAGTAGCATAGCAGACTACAAAGTTAACACACAAAAGTCAATAGCATTCCTCTACACAGATAAAAAACACACTGAGAGAAATTAGAGAAACAATACTTTTTACAATTGCACCACAGCAAACGAAATATTTAGGAATTAACCTAAGGAAAGAAGTAAAAGATCTATACAATGAAAACTACAGTACTCTGAAGAAAGCAATCATAGAAGATTTCTGAAAATGGATATATATTCCCTGCTCTTGGATAGGAAGAACAAACATTGTGAAGGTGACCATACTCCCAAAATTGTTATACAGATTTAACGCAATTCCTATGAAAATACCGTCAACATACCTCACAGACCTGGAGAAGACATTTCTAAAATTTATTTGGAACCAGAAAATACCTGGAAGGATGAAGACAATACTGGGTAACAAAGACAAGGCAGGAGGAATTACAATTCCTAATAAAATATAATATAAAGCTACAGTGATAAAATCAGCATGTTATTGACAAAAAAAGAGACCCAAGGATCAATGGAATAGATCAGAAGTTGCAGAAGGAAATACAAAAACACTGAGCCATGTTATCATCAACAAAATTGTCAAACATATTTTCTGGAAAAAAGATAGTCTTTTAAACAAATGATGCTGTCAAAAATTGCTATCTACATGCTGAAAGTAAAACTTGACTGAGGCGTATCACTATGTACTAAACCAAAGTCAAAATAGATTAAAGATCTAAATATTAAAAGAGAAACACTGAATCTCCTGGAAGAGAAAGTGGGAGAAAATCTTGAAGACACTGGAGTAGGCAGAGTGCATGGAGAAAAATCAAAATGCACGCGTAACAGTTGAAAAAATCAATAACTGGGGCCTCCTCTTGCTGGAAAGTTTTTGAACATCAAAATAAATTACCAACAGAATGAAAAGACAGCCCACAATTTCCAAACAAATTTAAATAATAAGTGTTCAGACAAAGGTTTTCTATCTAGAATTTATAAATAACTAACAACCACTGGGGTCGCAAATTTCAAAGACCCAATCCAGAAATGGGCATCTGAGATGAACACATGCTTCTCATTGGAAGAAATACTACAAGCTTATAAATACGTGAAAAAATGCTCCACATCGCTAGTCATTCATGAAATGCAAATTTAAACAACACTTAGGTGCCATCTTATCTCAGAAACAATGGCTGTCATAAAGAAATCAACCAACAACAAATGTTGCAGAGGCTGTAGGAAAAAAGGAACACTTCTTCACTGCTGGTGGGTATACAGATTGGTGCAACCATTTAGGAAATCAGTTTGGAGACAGCTTAAAACATTAGGACTTGACATCCTATTCAACCCAGCTATCCTTCTATTGGGAATTTTCACGAAGAACTGAAAACATCATATCATAGTGATGTTTGTGCTCCTATGTTTATAGCAGCAGAATTTGGGATAGCCAAATCTTGGAAACAACCTAAATGACCATCCTCTGAATAATGGTTGAAAACGAGGTGATTTTTTATACAATATAGTATTACTTACATATAAAGAATGATAAACTCAAAAGCTTCACATATAAGTGAATGTATCTTGAACATATACTTATAAGTGAAATAAACCAGACTATTTTTTCTCCCTAGTGTAAGAACTCAAAAGAAGAAATAAAAACAGAAAGGCATAACTCAGTTAAATGGAAATCAAGAACTTAAGGATTAAACGATGAAGATATAGAAAGCAGAAAAGTTAAGAAACGTGGCTGGGGCAAAGCCATGCACTTACATACACAGAATTTATTAGTCAATGGTCCTAAGAATCTCCAACAAGTTTTTGACATTGAGGATAGCAATATGTAATACTAAAACCATGCTTGGAATGCCCGTCAATTTGGTCTTTTAGATGTGTGCTGCTTCTAACGTCATTTCAATTATTGTTATACTCTCTCTCAAGTAAATGTTTATTTTACAAAAAACAAAAAAAAGTGTAATGAAAGAGAAAAAGAGACAAGGGAAAATGCCTTAGGATTGACCTTCTATAGTTTTTCATATGGTTAAATTTCTAAATTTGTATGTGAAATGTGCAACTGGTTTTTTATCAAATTTTATCAGAATTTATCAGAACAGCAATTATTGATAGACAATACTGGTTCCACAGTAAGCCTAAGGCATTTGATATTCACAAAAACAATGATGTTAAGCTCAATGTTATAGGGTAATAGTAGCACTAAGCTTCTCTTCTGAAGGTTTAACAACTTAAGCTCGCAGACCAAAAATTCGAGAAAAAGAAGGGCTACAAGGAGAGCCAATATTATGGCCCTAGTCTTTCAAGGACAGTGAGGACTCAGGACATAACAGAACCTTTACTTTAACGTCCTATAATGCAGTGGTGTTCCAGATTTTCTGTTCAAGTATATTATGGGGCCACAGAGGAAATATATCTATGATGTCTCCTTTGCCTAAGGAGAGTCACCTAGAGAGCAAACATTCTGTCAGGCTTTCACAGAGAGCAAACTGGTCAAGCAATGGCTGTGATTCATCCAGATGGGTGACACTGACAAAAGTTCTACAAAGTACTCTACACGGTTTCAAGGTAAATCCTGGGGGGAATTTGCTGACCTCATCTGATTAAAAAGTTATATGGCTTGTTATATAGGTCCTCATTTAATTTAGCCTTCACCATCTAGCAGAAGTTTAACCATGAGATATAAAAAGTAAAGCCAGATTAGTATGCTGAGCTGTAAAAGGCTCAAGTCAAAAGCTTATGACATTGCCAGTTCTGCTGATAACCCACTACTATTATGGAATATTGGACTATGCATACAACTACTTTCTCTTAGCTCAATGAGGAAAAAAAATATTTGTACCAATAATGTTTAGAAAAGTGATCATATATCACTTTTCTAATATCTATGAAGATAATTATATGCATCGTATTAATTCTTGCGCCTGTCCTACTAGCATGTTTTGAAGTTGTCTTGTTGCTATTTCTTATTAAAAGTAATAAAGTGATAAATAAATAGAAAAGAATAACTTCATTAAAAGGTGAGTGATACAAAAGTATGCTATATACTTTAAAGCCATACATTTTAATTATATAAAAAGATTAAGTTGTTGATTGAATGTATCAGTTATACAAAATTATTTAATTTAAACTAATTAACATCACATCTAAATCAATTAAATATATCATTTTATATCAATTGTGTCATAGTATTCATTGTAATGTAAAATTGACCTTTTCTCTGAAGTTCATTATTGTGTAAGTCAGTACCTTTTTGTCCTATTTTCATATCAGAACATTTTTCATTACTTGCCATTCATTAGTGGTTGAAGCAAAGTATAGTCAGAAAGTAAAGAGTTTTATTATTCTCTTCTATTGTTTTTTTCATGATTATATGTTATAGCTAATAAAATCAGGAAATTTAGATTTGTAACACAAACTTCCTTTTAAGGAAATGTCCCAAGATAACTATGGCATGACCAAAATTATCCAAATTCAAAGTTGAAATTTTCTAATCCACGAATCAACCTGCAGGAATCATATGGTGACAGTTGAGGATCAAAAATGTCCCTCGTAAGGGCTGGCTAGATAGCTCAGTGGACTAGGCTACTGCTTTGGCAAATGCAGAGACCAGAGTTTGATCCTTGGACCCACATACTGCACATATCCTGCCCCCAGGGTGCACAGAGCCAGTAATCAAGTCTGGATTTGGTGGTGCATGCCTGAAATCCCAGCAATGGGGAGACTGAAAAACGGGAGGATCACTACGAGTTTGAGCTACATAGTGAGTGAGACCCTGTACCAAATATATAAATGGAAAAAAAGAAAGTGTGTAGCCTATAGGTTATCCTTGAGATGTCAAGTTTCACCCCTTTGTTAAAGATAAAGTGCATGAGTGTGTTTGCAGTTGTGTGTGACTCTTCTAACCTGTTCCACTAATCCTGAGGTCTGTCTCTATGTCAGTACCATACTGATTTTACCACAGTAGCGTTATAGTATAATTTCAGGTGAGGGATTGTGATACCTCCTGCCTTTCCTTTGTTTCCCAGGATTGTTTTTGATATTCTGGGTCGCTAAGGGTTTTGAATGAATTTGAGGAAAGTTTTTTCTAAGTCTGCAAAGTATACTAATGATGTTTTAATCAGGATTGCATTGAAAGAAGGATAGCCACTTTAATAAATGATGTTGGGAAAGTTGGCTTCTTGCAGGCTGGAGGCAAAATCTAGTCTGATGCCTATCACCTTACACAGAGCAACAGTCAAAATTAATCAAAGATTTGTATGTATTTATCTATTTATTTATTTATTTATTTATTTATTTATTTATTTATTTATTTATTTATTTTTAGCACTGGTTCTACAGGACCTGCAGCATCTCACTACATAGGCTGAACACATAGTGAGTCTCCCGTTTTCAACTTCCCAGTCACTGAGATTACAGACAAGTGCCACCACGCCCATTCTCAACAGTCATCTCAGTCTGGCGCACCAGAGATCAAACTCCAGCCCCTGTGCACTGCCTATGCAAGCACTCTAGTTTACTGAGCTATTTGTCTGGCCCTTGATTAAATATTTAAATATTAAATAAGAAACAATAAGTCTTGTGGTGGCAAAATGTAGGCAGAAATCTTAAAGACCCAGAGGTAGGTATTCCATAAACAAAACTATAAACTGCACAGGAAATACTTCAAAAATCAACAACTGGGATCGCAACTTTTTGAAAAGTTTCTGCACGTCAAAGCAAATCTCCAACAGAGTAAAAAGAAAACCAACCAACTGGGAAAAAAATTATAGCCCACTGTCCATCAGACAAAGACATTCTATATAGAGCATATAAAGAATTAGACCCCCAAAATTCAAGGACCAATCCAAAAAGGCGCATCTGAGTTGAATATACACTTCTCAGAGGAAGAAATACAAATGGCAGGTAAATATATGAAAAAATGTTCAACATCATTGTTCATTTAAAAAACACAGATTTAAACATCACTAAGACTCCATTCCTGTCAGAAAAAAATGGCTAACATCAAGTCAGCCAATAGCAAATGCTGGAGAAGCTATGGAGCAAAAGGAACCCTTCTACACTGTAGGTGGGAGTGCAAGCTGGTAAAACCACTATGGGAATAAGCGTAGAGATTCCTTAAAAAACTAGAATTGGGGGGTCTCATTCAAGCCAGATATTCCCATCCTGTGTATTTTTCAAGCACAACTGAAAAACTCATACCACAGTGACATATGTATATTCATGTTTATGGCAGCACAATTTGTCATAGCTGAATCCTGGAAACAACCTAGATGCCAATCACCTGAAGAATGGATAAAAAGATGTGGTATTTTCACACAATTGATTGTTATTCAGCTATAAAAGAGGATAAATTTGAGTTTTTTGTCAGTAAATGGATGCAGCTGGAGAACATACTCTTAAGTGAACTAAATCAGACCCATGTATGCAAACATCATATTATATCCTTAGTGTGAGAACCTGAAAGAGAAAAATAAAATCTGAAGGGTAAAATAGACACTAGTAAAGGGAATTACCTTGTTCAAAAGGAACGAGTTACTGAGTTGAGGAGAAGGCCAGGAGAGGGAGTGAGGGGAGAGATTTATCATTGTATGTAAGCAGGATGGTATGTACAACTGTAATGTGTGCTTCTGCTGGTCTATGGAAAGGAGCAGTTAAAACTTTAATTCGTTTTGTCTCCTTTTCCAAATTGTTTATACTTTTTCTCTTCTTTTTATACATTTCTTTTTCTAATTTTACGTGCCTATATATGGTGATATGAATAGCTAGTTGGAATCCAATACTGTATATTTCAATAAATATTGTGAAATTCATATTACTTTGTTAAGTGAAATTTTGTATGACTCTTAATTTTTTCTGTTTTAATTCCAATTTTTACTCTGTTTTAAAAAAGCAATGCAGACTCCTTCTTTCTCATTGATGCTTATCAGTCTTGCATTGTTCATCTTCACATCATCTTTGCAGATGTTGAACTATATGAACGATATAAAAAGAATATGGGAAGAAATAATATCAGAAATCTTCCCAAATATGGAAAAAAAAATAGGACATTCAGGGAACTGAAACATACAGAACTCCAAATAACGTCAACCCAATTAAAACCAAGTTTCTCACTGAACTAAGAGAAAGTAGTTGTATACATAATTCAATGTTTGATAATCACAGTATTTATTCATCTATTCAAATATGATGTACTCTGAATTGATTAAAAATTCATGCATATGATACACAACATTCTGGCCTTTAAGTTGGACTGATGGAATTTTGAAATATTGTTTTGAAACATTTAATTTCAATTATTATTTAATTAAGTTCTGAATGTTGCTTAATATACTTTTTGTTTTATGATTAATACTGTATCTCTAACTTTATTGTTTAGGCAAAAAAAAAAATAGGATGTCAAGTTTAGGAGGGCTAGTACTCTGTTTAGCTGCAAAACTCCTCATCATAGAAGTCAGGCAGTATATCACACAGTTTTATCATATCAATTTCACATATGTGCATAGGCACACATGGTTACGCATACATTCTTTATCAAACCGATACCCAAGTTAGTACAATTCAAAGATACTTTAGGACGACGACCAAATAATTTATTTGAAAATATATGGTTATTGATAAATAAAACCTTAAGGGTAATGTTAATTTGTCTTTTCTGATTTTGAGTCTCATCTGTAACCTAGACCTCTCCCAAATTATATCAGATTTTTGTCCCTTTCTTCTCCTTTTTTTATTTTTGCCAAGGACAGAATTCAGGACCTTGCATTGCTGCACAGGTGCTTATGAAACTGGGCTAATTCTGCTGCCTAGATTTTGTCTTTTTCTAACACATACAATTTACCATATTAGGCCATTCCTTGGCTTCTAGTGGTTTACATATTATATGACCAGTTGTCCTGTGTGCGCTTTACAAAGCCCTTCATCATACAGTCTTAACTCAATGCTGCTTTGAAGTTTAGAGTCTAATGTTGAGAGCTAGCATTTTGGAGGCACCTACTTTGCATTAAATTCCTGAATTCATACCTAAGTAGATGTGTGAGATTGGAAAAGTAATTTATTTGCCTCTGTCTTTGTTTTTCACTTATAAAATGGAATTACAATTATAAGTATAGTCTGGGTTGCTGAAAAATGCATAAGATAGTTTATGTAAAATTCAGATAATTTTTACAACATAGTGAGATCTCAATAAATTAAAAATTCCCTGTTCCTGTTTGAGTTATGACAATTTGTACCTTCACTGCTTGTTTGTTTCTGTGAGCCTAAAAAAACTAGATTGATGAGTATGATAGATTAGCATTATATTACTCCATCTAATAGCCTTGCTATGGGCATGTAGTGGTTTTGCTATAACATGTTTTGCCATTGGGTCTTTGTCAAGAACTACGAACAGTCTGCATTTTCACTCTACCTACAAGCTAACAAGATAATTTGCAAACTTCATGCATGCAGTTAGAAGTGATGCTTACACACATATGGAGACACAGTACAAATGAGAAATCTTGAGTTTAAGGAACCTAAATGTTATAGTGGGCAAAATATTTCTACTTTGTGGCTAAAGGAGATATTGTGTCATGTCTGATTGTAAGTTTATAAACTAGCTTTCTGATGGTACAACACCTATGATCATTAAATTATAAAAAGATAAAGGTTAGTTTGCCGAATTATCTTAGAGTCAACAATGTAGTGGGTCTATTTTTCTTAGTCAAAGTGAAGGCACTGGGTGAAAATTATCAGGAGTATGTGGAGAAAGAAAACCACTTACCTTGGGGTCAGGAAGCACCCAGAAAGAGAAAGAAGGTGGAGGACTTATTTTTAATATGTAAGCCTTTGAGGGCATTCAGGATACAAATTATAGTAAAGTAAGCTTTTGAGGGAAACTTTATGTTTATCTTTTATTATAGTTGCTGTGCAAATGTCATTGAAAAGGGATAGTTAGGACAAGGTCAATCACCACATCTTTTAGCAAGATTAGAAAACGGCAAGAAGCATGAGTGAATTCTCTCATCTTGCTATTGCTTATGATAAGTTTTTGGATCTACATAGAGTGCAAACTTCTTGAAAACAAAATCTCTGTTTTTGCCACTAATTACAACTTCTAGCACAATGTAAGTCCTATTTATATCAGCATCAACTTTTTGCTTCAGGAATACACACCCTTCAGGAAGAGCATACACTAATTATATATAGAATCTACACAAAATTTTACTAAGATCAGTGAAGATTTGAACACATAAAGCTACATACATTAAAAATAAGTTCAGCAGTGACATTAAATTGCAGTGAGAAATATCGATTATATTTGCATATATGCAAATAAAGAAGCTGTGTGCACTTGGAAAAAAATTGAAGTCTTCATGACATTTTATGCTTTCACTCAGAAAGTTTTTAGTTACCCGGCCATAGAGGGCCAGCTCTATTTCAATATAGATTATCTCTATTACCTAATCTCCACTTTAGAGTATAATCCTTTGAAACTAACTGGTAAATTGATAAAATAAAAACAATTGTTATTTCTGGGCTTACTCACCACAAAGAGAAAATATTTGTCTTTTTGTAATACATTTTATGAATTGTGTACTGTATGATATAAAATATAAGAATGAAATATTATCCAAGTAATTTATATTAATGTTGAGATTAATTATTTTACAGTAATTTTTAACCATCCTACAAATTTTATTTTGCATTCCTGATCATCTCTTCTTTGTGTGAATACTAATGAGCAGTAAACAACTGTAAGTCAATAACGGAGCAAATTTATTACCTTTTGATAAAAATAACAGAGGCAATATAAATGCTGTATTTGTTCTCAAGACCAAAACATATAGTTAAAAACAAAAACAAAAACCCAGTAGTGGGTAAATTTGGATTATCTCATTGAAGTTGGTGGCTATCACGACACTTTTCTCCCCCCGGATATAGCCTCATACAAATGTGATTAATTCATTATTTTATACCAGGTAACTAAAGGGTAATGTTGAACAATGATGTAGTAGCCAGACCTCTGGCCAAGACAGTCTCATAATTACTCCAATAAAACAGCACTTTGGTGTTTGATGAGACTGCCATTCCTGTCAGGGATCGTTGGGTGGTGCTTACAAATAGTTAACCAGCCTCTCTCACAGCTGTTCAAAATCAAGGGCTCATGAACACTTATGAAAGCAGAGTAAAATCATGTAAGCACAGATGAGCAGGAAGGAAGAGCGGCGCCACACCACATGCATAACAAATAAGAATTTTAATTCCTCTCATCACAAAAACAATGAAAGATAAAGAAGCAGAGGATGGAAGCTTTGTATGCTGAGAATTATGGACTTAACTTAGATCAACAGGGCCTGTCAGATTTAATGAAGATTGTTTATAAACAAAATTTGACATATTTTTGAGTTAAATTTAAGAAAAAAAAATACTCATGCATTACCTGGTTGTGTGCATAATGTTGGGGAATACTTGTAATTTAATAACTAAATTTAAACACTTTAATGAAGAATCTAGGCATTTATGTATTTGTGTAAAATTTCCATAGTGTCCGTCTTTAAAAAGATAGCATATACTCTCTTAATGGATCACTTCAGTTATGTTTGTGTGTGAAGCATACAGAAAAAATGTTCTTGGGTGATAGTGTTTCTATATTTAATTCATTATAAAGGCAACTAGTGGATGTGCCATGAAATCTCAGTCATTATGTTTTTATTTGAAAATTAAGTCCAACATCCTCTTTGTAGAAGAAACTGAGACAGAGGATAAGTTGAAAGTCTGACCCAGGCTTCACATGTGCTATTTACCAGATCAGGAAGCCCAACCCAGGTCTTCTGCCCCAGGATCTGTACATGTTTCTATACAGGCCTGTTTCAGGGTCTAGTTCTCCTGTGGAAATCCAAAATATAAGATGGTAAGAAATTAAACATCTCTGTGAATGCAATCTAAAAACAATCCAGTCTGTACATGTTGCTTTTGAAAACTCCATGTGCTATGGTGTTTCCAAACTCAGTAGCTCTTACTAGTTCTCCTGGCACACACATTCCTTTTAGGGGAGATTTAGCAAGACGGAAATGAAAACTAACATTTTATTCACATGTTTGTTTTCACCATGTTCAGTGATGCTTAGCTTTTTTTTTTTTTTTTTTTTTTTTCACCCTTGTAAGTTCATTACAAGTTCTCAACAAATTGAATTTTCTACTCAGACAAATAGTGAAGTGATATAAAAATCATAAATTTCAGGAGTTTTCAATTTCTTTATTATTTAGAGAACACTTTATCAGTTTCTGTTAACAAACCCAGATAGATACGACCTTACATATTTAATACACTGTGTTAGCCTTCTACAAATGGAAAAATAATGAGTTTCAATGAAGTAATCTTTATTTATATTATCTATGTTTTGCAGGATTTTTTTTCAGTTACTTATGTTTGCTAATTTTATTGATGGTGCAATGTCAACACAAAAAGTATATAATGTAATTAATCTTATTTAATTTTCAAAGTAGTTGAAGCCTTCATTCTGCCATAACACTTAGGATACATGTAAATATAACATTGTCCTAGCTATTTAAATATTTCAAGTCTCACCTCTAAATATACAGAACTATTATCTCACTCATCAGTACCACTTTTTGATATTCAATGTATTGATAACTTTTTAACACATTAAGAGCCTAGTTTCATGAGGATACTATTTGCCTCCACTATTCATAGAGAAAAAAAATCAAAGTTCGTAAGAACTTTTAAATAATTTTCATCATTTCTCTGATACATTATCACTCTTTTCGCCAACATAAATATTCTTCATCAGAAAAGCTAGTGCTATGCCAGGGAGATAGCTCAGGGGCACAAGGGCCAGCCTGTCAAGTGCAAGGTCGTGAGTGGTGTACAGAAAGTAAAGCTATATTAATATGCTGAGCTGCAAAAGGCCCAAGTCAACAACTCCTGACATTGCCAGTTGTGCTGATAACCCACTACTATTATGGACTGTTGAACTATACACACAACTACTTCCTTTTAGTTCAATGGGAAGAGATATTTATGCTAACTGTGCTTAGAGAAGTTATCATGTCTGCGTCTTGTACTCTGAACAACTACTATGAAGACTACAATATGCACTTTATTAATTAGTGTGGCTGTCCTACTAACATTTTGAAACTGTCTCATTGTTAATTCTTTCTTATTAACATTAACAAAATTAAATAAATAAAATAAACATAAACTGTTCCTTCTTTAAAAAAAAGCTAGTGGCTTTACTACTCCTGTTAGATCACTCATTTGTTCAGCAAATATTTGCTGCACCAACATATATAAAAACTTAGCAGTCAATCAATCATTTAGTTGTGAATACACAATAATATTACATAATATTATGCATAATAATGTGCAAATAATTTAATAGAAATAAGGGATAATTAATTGAACTAACAATAGCCTACCAAAGTTTTAAATGAGAACTTTAATAACCAGGGTAGCCCCATAAGAATACAAACAAATTTGCTCCAGTTCTTTGAAGAGCATACTGCTTTTCTTGCCTTGTGGCAGGAAGTGAATTCTTCAATTTCATTAATGCCACAGGAAAGACCATGAAAATACTATCTCATTTATGATTATAAAATCATAACAAATTTATAAGGAGATGGATTTTCTCAACTGGAAAAAGAACATATACCAAAAATATTTTTTAAATGTACAGCTAAAGTTATACCTTAATGATGGGCAAGTAGATTTTGTTTGCTCAAAATTGAAAACAGGAAGGATATTTTCCCTCCTCATCCCTATTTAACATTGCATTAGAGGTTCTATTTTGTGCCATAATACAAGAAGGGAATGTAAAGGGCATTTATATTTGAAAGGGGAAAATACTGTTTATTTGCAAATGACATGGATCTAAATTCCAAAGAAGCGGGATTGAGGAGATAGCTCCATGGTACAAGTGCCTCCCTGGTAAGTGCAAGGTCATGAACAGAAACATTCACTCTTTACCACAGGTCATGAGTTTGAACCCTAGTCCTGCCAAAGAAAAAAAAAAATCCCAAAGAATCTGCAAATTAACTGTTCTAATTTTTAAGCAAGAATAATAAGGTCATAATGCCAGGTGTCGTTGCTCTGGCTGCTATAACAAACGATCAAGAACCAGATGCCTTAGATATAGAAATTTACTTCTGCAGACTTAGAAGTCCAAGATGAGTTTGCTGGCAGAATCAACATCCTGTTGTACAGCCAAGCACAGGCAGCAAAAGTGAGCTTTTTCCTTTTTTAAAGGCACCAAGTGCGTTTGTGAAGAATTCACTCTCAGCATTTAATTATCTTTCAAAAGCTCTACCTTCTAACACCATCACTTTTGGATTTAGGATTTCAATATATGAACTTGAGGTCAATAAAAACATTCACTCTTTACCACAGGTCAATATATACAAGTCAATTTTGTTCTACTGTATTAATAATGAGTAACTGGAATTTGCAATTAAATGGTACTCAAATTAAAACAGTAGTGCCAAATTAAAGAGCAGCGAAAAAATGAACTCATATAAATGTTACAATAATCTATAATCAAAACAACATAAATACAAGTAAACAAATGCATAAAAATACAGATAATGAGAAATTGTTTTGTGTTTCTTGGGTTGAGAAACTCGTTACTATTAAGATTTTAATTAATCTTTAATTGATTTGTGGATGAAAGAAAATCTCAGAAAGGGATTTAAATTGCAAATAAAATTTTTGTGCCAACACAAAACTAAAGGACACAAACCTGGGCAACTATTGCTTTCAGTGGAAGGAATTACCTCCAACCTAAAGTGCTCGAGATGTCACGGTAGGACAGACACAGGTCAAAGGAATATAGCAGAGAATTCAGTTAGAGACCTATGGAAATAAAATTTTGAAAAAAACTGGAAGAACGGCTTATAGGAAAGAGAATAGGTTCCTATAAGTAGCATAGCTAAAATTACTCACATGTATACAATACAGAATCTAAACATAGATGTTGTACTTTACCCAGGGAAGCATTCAACATGAACTTAAAAACTGTAACAGAGACAAATAGGAGCAAATTTATGTGGTATATGTTTGGGTCTTAAGTTTTGGCACAGAACTAAATACTGCATCCATGACAGAAAAAAATTGCAAGACTTTGTGATAATTAAATTTTCTACTCTACAAACAAAATATAAAGAAAAGGCAAAAAAAAGACATAAAGTGAAAGAAAATATTCATGAAACATTATATAGCTAAAAAATGACTTCTATCCAAAGCACAAGAGCTCTTAAAAATTAGCAATAAGAAAACCAATGATCCATGTGTAGAATTGAAAAGAAAAAAAGCCGTCTGCACACTCATGAAAGAACATATCCAGATGGCTATTAAACATATGCAAAGATAGTCAATATTATTTATCAGTAGGAGGGTAGGGAGGAATAGTTTAGATGCAGGAATTTCTTTGGTAGTGAAACTGTTCTGTATATATTGGAAATGCAAGACTTTAAGCATTTTTCAAAGCTCACATGACTTTATAATGTGAAACTCACAATTTAATGTATTCAAATTTGAAAAATCATTTAGAAGTTAGAGGAATTCTGGAATAGAATTCCCACTGTGACAAAAGATACTAAATGTATTACAGACATAGAAAAAAAATTTCTAAATGGGTTGAAAGGAATAAATTGAAGACCTAAGGAACTTTAGAATTGAATGCTATCTGTAAGTGAAAAGGAAATGCAATTCATTCAATAAAGATTCTTTTTGACAGAAGAGTGGCTTAGCACTGGGAAAGCCCTGGTAATTAAATAGAGGAAGGATGGGAGAAGCCAGGTGTCATACTGTTGGAATGCGAGATTTCACATAAGCAAAGGGAGGCGGCTAGAATGACCCAGGTAATAATGTATTGCATTTGGAGAGATCAGTATGAACTCGTATTTGGCTCTATACAGACACAAATGACAAATGTGGAAATTCTGAGAGGGATGCGGATATATCAGGAATATACATTCACATTTCTAATTGCTGAGCTTACGTATAACTCACAAGACTTCATTAGCAGTAAGCGCATCGTATCATTCAAATTCTCTAGAGAAAGAGCACCAGTAGAATGTAGGTGTCAGGGAGGCTGTGAGGCCCAAGATCTGCAGAGTAAATGGTAAGCTGGAAAGCCAGACAGTCAGTGCTGGAGCCCCTCCCTGAAGTCTGCCAGACTTGAGACCAAAGAGCATGTGATATTTGAGTCTAAAGGCAGGAAAAATTCTTTCCTACTCATTGGAAGGAGCATAATTTCTTGTTTTCCTTCAGGCATTCCCAACTGGATGTGTGGGGTGGGAGGCAAACTACTGATTTACTCTAAAGAATTAAATGTTAGTTCCATTCAAAAATACCCAAGAGACTCATCCAGAATAATGTTCAAGCAATTGTCTTGAAAGTTTAATATCCAGTCAAGCTGACACATAAACTAACCTTCATAAACTAACATCCAGATTTTGGATTACGGTATACTGCTCCTCCCTTCACTTTCTGCTGTGTGCCTTCCAGGGGAGGAACAACCATCTTCAGTCCTGGAACTCCCACCATGCCACTGAAGTCAGCTAACCATGGGCTGAAAACTCACAAAGTGGACTTAGAACCCCTCCAGGCTCCTAAGGGCATAGACTCTTTAATACCTACTTCAGCTATGGTGAAGTCCTTGCCATAATCAGTTCAAAGGTCCATAATACATCCACGGATGAAGAATTGCACACAGAGACTGTGGCTCAGTTCCCCAATCCACCACCTTCCCAGGGACCTGCTATACTACTTCCTGTGTGAGAGCTATACCTTTACCTCACTAGGTCCACTTTTGCAAATGACTGCCTGCTCAGTGACATGGATGCAAGGAACTTGGGACACTGCTGGCCAGTGACTTAAACCATGGTCACATGGTTGGGCAGAGAATTTCCCTCTTTCCCCCAAATGCCTTATGTTACAGATGAGTTTTCCTCTTACCTACATTCTGTCAGGAGTAACATATAAGCTGAAAGCAGTGATCTGCAGGTAACCCACAATGTTAACAGGAAACCTGTCCAGTTGGGGGAAGTAGAAGAAATATACTAAAAATTTTACCAAGATGTACATGTTTATCATGTACAAGGAAAACCAAAAACCAAATCATCATTCATTCAACATCCTCTAAGCAAAAGTGGCCAATTGGGATTATTTTAGTTATTATTTTATTATTACACTTCCAATATATGATTATGACATTGCTCATGAGCAGTTGATATAGTAGATGACACATCTTAAATCGTTTTGTAATGCCTTGTTATCTTCCCAGCCCTCCCTTCATTTCCCAGGGCCCTTTCTATATGAGAAAAGTCTATCTTGCTACTACTTACTATCTGTCCTTCATTTTGCTGTTCACTTATATTTGACTATTTCATATAAGAGATTTCATCTAGTGTGTAATCTTGTGTGTCTAGCCTATTTCACTTAATATTGAAGTCACGAGGTGCATCCATTTGCCTAACAATGACCCAGGTTTAGCTTTCTTTGTGGCAGAAGAGTACTCTACTGTGTGTTGCCTCATCCACCCATCTGCAGAACATATTGCTTTATTGACTGATAGATTGTATTTTAGGGAAGGGTCTACAGGGTGTCCAAGGTCTCACTACTAGATCAGACTGACAGTAATACGACCGTTTTCAGTCTCCCAAGAGGGGGCATTATAGGAATGTGCCATCATGCGCAATCTCAATTGCCTTCTCAGCTCACTCCAGGGGCACAAGGATCAAACTCCTAGCCCCTGAGTCTGATTGAAGATGCTTTAATCTGTTGAGCTGTTTGGCTGCCCCTATTTGTAGAATTTAGACATGGAATGTGGACTCAGAGAAACAAGTATTTTTGTCTCATATTGTTTGAGCATAGAACATTTGGTTATTTTGTAGTGTACTCTATTACCTTAATTTTCGTTGAGTTTTCTGCTCATTTATCCAATGAATTCACAATCATGTAGGTTTCCTTAATTTGCTATGATGCAGAACCAGCTGATTTTTTTATGTAAATTGTCCAATCTAAGTTCTTTGGCCTTCTAGCTCTGTGCTTGTCCTTGATCTTAAATAATTTCTTTTAAAATCATTTAGTTAATTATTTACCTCTGCAGGATCTCACTATGCAGCTTGGACTCATTATGATCCTTCTGTCTCAACCTCCCCAGCACTGAGATTACAGGCATGTACCACCACACCTGGTCTTGGTGGCTTCCACAGCCCACCAAGGGTTCCCGGGCCAGCATGACATGTACCAGAGATTGAACCTGGGTCTTGCATTTACCAGGCAGGCACTTAAGAGTGCTAACGCTATCTTCCCAGAAAATTTCAGATAATTAAAAAAGTGATTAACCATTGATTCTCTTCCTAAATGTCCATTCCTACCTGATGACTTGTATTATTGCAGTTGTATTACCTGGTATGTTCAGTATCTGTTTTAAGAGTGCAGAACACAAGTTACATTAGAAGGTTGAGTATGCCAACCAAATTTACAGAAGACATTTAGCGAAGGATTTGTTCTCTGAAAGTGATAGATACACTGGATTTTCTATCTATCTATCATCTATCTATCTGTCATCATATGAGGACTTAATAAAGTTTAAAAATGTGTCCGAAAAGATTAATTGCACAGGGGCCCGGCAGGATGGCTCAGTGGTCTAAAGCGCCTGCTTAGGAAAGCTTAGGCGGCTGCAGGGACTGCAGTCCGATCCTCAGCACCACATGCTGTGCCAGCCCTGCCCTCAGGGCAGACTGAGCTGGCCATAAAAATAAATAAACGAACAAAAGTTCTGAAACAAGAAAAAAAAATAATAAAATAAAATTTTAAAAAAGATTAATTGCACAAATATGTTTGTAAGATGTTCTAATTTATGTATATTCTAATATTGCTTTTATATTAATTTAAATTTTATGTGAGATTCAGTTATTGAAATTTCAAAAGTAGTCTATTGCAATTGGAAAAATTTTACTTATTACTTTTGCTTTTATTTAAATTGTTAGCTATTTTAAAAACCTTAATTTCTAAGTGAATTATAGAGATAGTTCTATTGATTGAATTTATTTTTTTTGTATACAATTAGGGTACAATAATGTAGTTTATATCTTGTTTAATTATGTTAACTATGTGTGGTGAAAATGCAATCCTATTAGCTCATTTGAAGGAATATCTGCAATTGGGTTGCTTATTATAATTGATTGGATAAGATTGACTTTTATCTTAGTCTTTTTGTCATCTGAATTTTGATGTAAAATATTGCTAATGAATAAGAACATGTAGTGAAAAGTCCGCATTCTCCAACAAAACCTCAAGGGTCTCGTGAATACATTTAAATTAATGATGAGCTTAAAAAGATAAAATACAAATCCATAACATTTTAATGCTTGGTCTATGAATGACATGCATTTCAGAGCAAAACTTCATAATTATTCGCGGTATCTTTCTTTAGAAGGTAGGAAAGACACGTGAGACATCATGCTCCCTTATCTGCCCAAGTCAGTTGCGCATATCTCCAAAGCACAATGAGAAAACGTTGCTAACCTGTAGAACAGAGTGTGTGCAAGGAGGAAAAGCTCAGAAAAAGTCATTACTCTCTTCACCGTCATTAGCATTATCAGCTTCCTTTCTGCACACACAGTATCATAACAGGGTAATTCAAGTAATAGATGTTTTGCCTAGTTTCAGCATGATTGTTAAAATGTTAGCATTTTAAAATGTTAATTTCCAAAAAAAGCCCATGAATCATATCAAAGATGAATGTAGTTCTACATCTACATTAATTCTGCATATCACATTTCCTGATTCCAAAATTCTTCTTAGAGTGTTTTTATGCTCTTTATTTCTATTTTATCGTGTATACCATATAAACAACTTTGGGAAACTTACAGGGATTTGATGGCAAATACAAATAATAAGATACCCGATTTCTTATTAGTCGTATTTTGTATTTTTTTCAGAATTGTGTGTTTTTTTTTTTTTTTTTTTTTTTTTTTTTTTTTTTTTTTTTTTTTTTTTTTTTTTTT
>PVJA010012707.1:0-51305 GCA_004027025.1 Myocastor coypus | reverse complement strand
GCCGGCTCAGCCCGCCCCGAGGGCAGGGCTGGCACAGCATGTGGTGCCGGGGATCGAACTGTGGTCCCTGAAGCCGTCCAAGCTTCCCCAAGCAGGCACTTTAGACCGCTGATCCATCCCGCCGGGCTCGTTTCAGAACTTTTGTTTGTTTGTTTATTTGTTTTTATGGCCGGCTCAGCCTGCCCCGAGGGCAGGGCTGGCGCAGCATGCGGTGCGGGGGATCGAACCGCGGTCCCCGCAGCCACCTGCAGGAGCTTTAGACGACTTAGCCATCCTGCCGGGCCCCTATATGCAGTTTTTATTTGAGGACAGCATGCATTTGTGGGACACTAAAGATTTTTTTCTTTTGTTAAATATTATTCTTTAAAATGATCATTAAAAGCACACGACAAGATTTTGTCAACTATTTCTTCATGGGCTAGCTAAAAACAGTTGCAAAAGCTTCCATCGTCTTTATTCTGGGATGAAAAGCCTGTCTCTGACATTAGTTCTGAAGATGAAAGCGTGAATGTGTTTCCTTCTGCAATAATATCTTTCAGTAGCTTTTTGGGTAAACCTGAAAGGCAAGCTGTAACCAGGCATATTTTGGGGGTACTTTTACAGCTTTAGGGAGAGAAGTGATTAGCAAAAGGTGAAGCAGCTGTTAGTTTCTCATGCCACCCTGAGTGCAATTCAGAAGCATTTTTTAATATTAAAGTTTTTATCAATACTGTTCTGCTAATGGGAAAAAAATGTCCCATGGTGATTGTGTTTAAAGAAATTAAAATGTAGCAGCTATGCCATATAGGCATAGCTTTATAACAATGAGTAGTTCTTTTCAGTTTTTATATCTATGGCTCTTGTTATGATTTAAAATTTGCAGAGGCTAGTTTTATGCCTCTACCAGATACTCATAGAGATATGGGACATCAGTTGATAAAACATGTGTAGTATAATATCAGTGAAATAGAGCATGGCTGTGAAATACAATTTGACTCATCTTGCATTAGAAAATATTTACTTATGAATTATTTGAAGGAATATATGGGAAAATACTGAATGGTTTCAAACTAGATAGCACTCATGTTTGTAAAAGTTAAATGACAGTGGTTTGGGAGACATGTGTGGTATGGTTATGCTATGTGTAACAGTTTTACTTTTAAAACAATCTGAATTGTGCTCTACAACATATGTGTGATGTGGAAGTTTACTTCATTATAATTACTTTCTGCAAGGGAATTTTTTTTTTTTTGCATAACATTTCACCATGATATGTTCTGCTTATTTTATGAATTCTAGTTCTTTTGCTAACAGGTTTGTGTGACCAAGGATGTATGCATGTTTCTTTCAGAAATAAACATAATACCTCAAATGTAAATTTCCAAATTTAACATGTTTTAAGAAAAAAAGTCATGAAAACAAGATTCATTCTCTTAAAGAACTTGATATATTTTTGGAAATCTCAAGTACTATATATGAATGGCAGAAATTTTTAAAAATAGAGAATAGTAACATATGGAGGGAAGAGAAAAGGCTAGCTTGACCAGTGAATATCTTTTGAAGGAGAATTGCTTGGGTATGGATAGAAAAGAACAGTAAATAAAAAAATTAAAAAAGAAAAGAATAATGGAAGAAGAAGGAAAGGAAGAGGAAGAAGAAGAAGAAGAAGAAGAAGAAGAAGAAGAAGAAGAAGAAGAAGAAGAAGAAGAAGAAGAAGAAGAAGAATAAGAAGAAGAAGAAGAAGAAGAAGAAGAAGAAGAAGAAAAGATTTCAAGCATTGGAAATATTAGCAAGAAAACACAGAGGCATTTATAGAAATTACATACAAGAGATACATAAAGGTCAGGAAAATAAATTAAAAGCTGAACCACTACCTTTAGTTACCAAAGATCAGTCAAGTTTTAGAGACAATTGGTTTTCTTCAAACCTAAAAATAAACTTCGAATTTACTTCTCTGTACATCAAGAAATCAGTTTGTGGAGTTTCCAGTTTAGAATATCTATATGATTTTCAACAATTATATACAGATATTTTTATTGATGCAGATCTCACTATGCAGTTTAGACTTATAATGGTCCTCCCATCTCAGTCTCCCCAGCACATTACAGGCATACATGTCCATGCCAGGTTTCAGGGCTCCATGGTGTGCCGGGGTTCTGGGGCTGACATGGTGTACAGTATTGAGATTGAACTTGGAACCTTGTGCTTGCCAGGCAGAGGCTTAGATTGCTGAGCTATTTCTTCAGTCTACCAATATTTTTAAGTAATCCAATTGAATTATTCTAGATTCCAGTAACAATGACACTTTTTCTATCTATTAATTCTAAAGTTTGATCTTTATACAGAACAAATTCATAAAGAGTTTTACAGTGATGACTATAAAAATAGAAGTTTTTATACAATCATTGTAATCTTAAATTATTCCTTCTCTACATTACAAAAATCCATCCCAGGTGGATGAAATACCTAATTTCAAAATGCCAAATAATAAAGCTAGAATATAAAATAGTACACTTTTTACTTTGCGATTTTCAGATGGGCAAATATTTCTGATAGGTCTTATGCAACACTAATTATAAAGGAAAGGTTGATAAACCACACTTAACTAAAGTCAAGATAATAAATTCCATGAAAATATAAGTAAGTGAAAATACAGAAAAGGGCAAAAAAAAAAAAAAAAAGATAAATATTGTCTACTTCCCCTCTAAAAGGTACATGGGTCTATTAACTTGAAAGCTGATTCTTACAAGTCTTACAGATTTGTAAGAATCTCACTGATTCCTACAAATCAGTGGGAAAAGTATGTATCTCAATTTATTCATTCAAGTTCTAACATGTATATCTTACAGCCCAGCAGTTCTTTTTCTCGCTATAAAGCTAATAAACAATGTAAATATCTCAACAAAAAGACATGCCTAACAATGTTCTTAGCAGCATTATTTTTAAACATCCAAAACTGACAACAACTTTAATGTTCAACAGCATAGTGGCTATGTAAATTATCACATAACTCTCAAAGAAAAAGAAATTACTGTATATACAACGAAGTGAACGAAACTTACTAACATAGAGAATACAAGAATCCATACATAGACCCAGAATGGAGCCAAAAGCAGGCAAAATTCATTTTAGGTAAAAATCAGAACATTAGTTATCTTCAGAGAGGTTACAGGTACAAAAATAGATTTTAGAGGGACAGAAATGCTTTTTATTATAACTGAGTTTGCAGAGATATGTTAACTTGGAAACTTTGATTTCCAATGCTGAGATTTTCCTTTTTCTTGTTAGTACTGAGGCTCAAACTTGGTGCCTGTGTGTGCTAGACAAGCACTAATGTTTAAGTTTTTTTTCAATTTAATGCATGTATGTAGCATACTTAACTGTTTTTGAGTAAATTTACTTGTTATTTTAAGTGTTCATGTATTAATACATCTTAATACACAAAGTGACAGTGTGAGAAGACTATTATTATTTCCTTTAAAAGGATGAATCAAAAGCCAAGTAGCAAATGTCAGATTCAAGGACTAATGATAGTTTATGAGTGTAGCTTAACATAAATTCTATGTCATAAAACATTGTGCCACTCTGATGCCACCTCCCAAAATACCAACCACAGTAATTCTATGTATACAGTGGATTTTCAAGTTATGACTAGTCTAGCATGTGTACAACTTGAATTATGATCAGAATTTTAGTTTTAATTTATGGCTAAAGTACTGAATTATGACTTGGATTCCAGCTTAAGATGGTCTCAATACAGATTTAATCCTTAAAGCATTCTGGCTGGAACAGTACATATTTTCTAGTATGGAGTTAGTAGAGAAATCATGGGTGAATTTCTCTTTAAGAACATTAAAATCTGTCTGTATATATGAAAGAGACTTTAAAGTGGGTGCAGAAGAGCCTGAACCTTCAGTTGGCAGCTTGAGTTACAACCAGCTCATGGAAAATAATCGAGTTTATAAGTTGAGAATCTCCTCTATTGCTAAGTACATTAGTCAGTTTTCCCAGTGCTGGTACAAAATCTACTACACCCACAATTTGAGGAAGTTTAATTTGGCTCATGATTTGAGAGGATTCAGTCCATGGTCAGTAGGATCAAACCAGGAGCATTATGGTAGAAAGACTTGTTGTAGCAAAGTTGTTTATTTCAAGCACAGCACAAGACAAATGTACCAGGGAGGATAAAACCTCCAAAGATACAATTTCAGTGATCCACATTCCTGTAGGCCCCATCTCCTAAAAGCATAGTCATTTATGACTATCAGTGGACTAGCCTGCTGTTGAGTAAAGATAGTTTCACTATCATCCAGTTGCCTTTCCTGTAGTATCTTAATCCAGTCAGGTTGACAAGATTAATCAGTACATATATTCCCAGTGGAGAGAGACTTACTGGGGTGGTTAAACCAGACTGCCAACTTGACTGGAATTGGGAACCACAGGGTAGAACAGGGTGAGTCAAGGTGGGTCATGGAGGCATGGAGGCCTTAGAATCTATGTCTGATCCTTCTTACCTTCCTTTTAAACACTGTTCTCTTGCTCTGCTTCTTAGCCACTATTTCTGTTCCATCAACCTATGCCATCATGTTTCTTATTAGAGTCAGCTAATCATGAACTGAACCCACTGAAACTGTGAGCCTAATGAAATCTTTTTTCCTTTGAATTGTGGGGCTTGGGTATTGTGTCCATCCATGGAAAGGCTGACTAATATACTTACCAACAACAAAGTGACAGCAGAGTCATGAGTTCATGAGAGCATACAATGAATGAAATACCTAGTCTAGTGTATGGCTAAAAAGCACATATGATCACTAAAAGATAACTCCTAACTATGCCCAGAAAGAGAAGACAATAGTATAGTAGAACAAACAAAACCCTGGCTGGAGAGGAAGTTATCTTTGTAGAAATATATCTTACAATGGTTTGGGCTACAAGCAACTGAATATTGAAGTCAACATGACAATACATTCCTTAGCTATTATAGCATGCACACACACACACACACACACAATGGAGGAAAATATATCAATGATTAGGGAATTCATCAGGAATTATTAGGTTTGCCCTTTTTCTTTGCATAACAAATATATTTCTAATTTTTACAAACATACACATTACTTCTACCTCTTTTTTTAAATCTCTTTTTATTGCAACAGAATACCATCACCAACCTCTTCTCACTCACAAATAATGTCTTCCTAACTTCCGAGTAAACATCATTTTACAGTGAGCTAGAGTTCATGATATGTGCATGCTAAATCAGTAACTAGTAGCAGCCAGTTTATGGTGTCAGGCTTTTACTAAGCAACATGTACTTGACAAAATGAGAAAAGGTGAATTGTCCCCTTCCTCCATAGTGATTGGGGGTTGTGTGCTTGGAAGGAAAAAAGGGAGGGAAGGCTCGTTGGTGGGGACACAACCAACAGAGTTTCCTACAAGAAAGTGGTACTACTAAAAACAACCAAGATTTTACAAGTAACAGCCGTAGCCACAAACCAAAGTGCCACTTTTACATGAATTCTGTGTGGAGTCTTCATTTTCTTCAGTCTACACACAGATTTCTCAACAATAAAAAAACAAAAACAAAAACAAAAACAAAAACTGAACAGTATTCCCTTTCAATAGTCAAGAATATTATGCTTTTACTTTTCAAAATGATACTTATACTTGACTCAGTATTGACAAGATGTCTTATTGAAATGCTAATCTTTAACAAGCTGATTTTTAAAGTCATTCCTTTATATTAAAATAGAATATGCTCTACCTAGATTGGAAGCCAATCAAACCAGTGAGTTAAAGGTATACATGCTTTTTGTCTGGGGAAAATATTAGAATTAAAACTAAATTTAGGGGGCTGGGGAAGATAGCTCAGTAGAATAAGCACTTACCTGGTAAGCTCAAGGTCCTGAGTTCAATCCCTGGTACAAAAAAAAAAAAAACATTAAATTTCAGTTTCTTTAAAGTGTTTGTATGTTGGCTTTGCACATTGCATAGAAAGGTTTATGACTAAGACATTCAGGAATTATCAGTGCATTTAGTTTAATTTTCCTTTTTCCCAACTTAAATTCTCTGAAAATATTTCAAGTAATGTCATTATTCTCAATGTTTTTTATCCTGTACTCAGTAAGTATCCTATAAACCCTGCAGTATAGAAACATTTTTTCATCTGCCTTTACAAATGATTGATTTTTATTACCATCTTTGTGGATTCTACAACAGTTTCTAGAAGAAAAACTCACTGTTCTGAACCCTGTATCTGAGAGTTATATATAACTGTTTTAAAAGTACACATACAACAGTTGTTCTGTGCTTAAGCTGCTATAGAATTGTGCAATGTCTCCTATGAATGTTTTCTGTATTCTTTGTGAAAAGCACACATCTGATGTTAACCTGTGACTTAGGGATGGTATTTCCAGGTCTGTATTTTTTTTTTTTTTTTCTTTCTAAGTGTAGGCAGATGGTGGAGATGGCTAGAATTTGGGATGTGGTGAGTATTACTACCAAACTGTTTTACTTGGTCATAAGTTAGATTAGCCCAGATTTCATCACAAAGAAAATTGAGATTATGACTCACTATACATGGAAAGCAATGGGAAATCAGTGAAATAAATGCTTTTGAAGTAAAAACATGGCTTTACAAACAGCCCTACCTTTCGTAGGGATAACCTTTGTGGATTTAAAATTATTAGTTGTCCTGCTCCAGAACACTCCTTGGACATTATACTGTCCTTTCACTGTGTATTGTAGAGCTGACACTGGGATTTTTGTCAGCTGAACGCTGATTAATTGATGTAGCTATTATATACTGACTCCATAAATGTACACATCGATAGGAGCAAAAATCGGGCTATGGTCACCTGGGGAAGACAATATGGAGTCTTTTATGGGTGAAGAGAAGCTCTTCACTGTGAAGAGACCAAAATCACAGGCCACTCTAGCAGTCAGTGAAACCTGTTCCGTAGCTGGTCTGCTTCAAGGTTCTCTGTTCCAGATCCTTTCTGGGCAGGCTTTGAGTCTCGAAGACTGAAGGTGCGGGTTACAACCACGCACAGCCTTTGCACCACGGTGCTCTCCAGAACAGCTCCTCAGTAGGGGCTGTTAGAGGCACTTTAGCATCTCATCAAGAGGAACAGGAAGAAGGACCTTTTAAAGCAAGGGGCTAAGAGAGGAAGGGAGGCGTTCAGGGCCCTCCTTTCACACCCCCTGCAGGGTCCAGGCCTTCCCTCTTCACTTCTAGGCCGCCCAAGGAACTCCTACAAACGCCCAGCACTCTGGCTTCGTGGCGCCAGGGAGCTGTTCTGGCGCTCGGCAGGCCCCTGGCCATAGTTGGATGGAGGCGGAGGTAGAGGTGGAGGTGGAGTGGGCAAGGAGGGGCGCCCGGTCACGTGCGCTCGGGGACCTCAATAAATGCCCGCGAGGACGAGGGAGCCGCGGAAGAAGCGCTTGGCGCCGGGCTCTGCGGGCGGTCAGCACCCGGAGGGAGCGCTAGGTTGCCGCCGAGCCCCGCTCTTGTCCCCGCCTCTCGCCCCTACTGTGAAAACTCAGAGGCGCCCGGCCGCCCACCCTGGCAAGCTAAGGAGGATGCTCCCTTTCCGCTGCGCCTCCCCGATCTAACTTGGGAGCGCTTTGCCTGTCCCTTGCAGGTCGCCAAGGAGCGGAGGAGGCGGAGGCTCCCCCTGCAGGCTTCCCGCGCCGGGACCCGCAGCTCCTGGCCCTCGTAACGGGGCTGCCGCTTTGCAGAGCCGGTGACGGCTGGAAGCGGCTGCAGAGGCCGAGCGGTCGCCCGGCTGCTCTCCGCTGTCCCCGGACCTAACGCTGAAGAGGTAAGGGTGTTTCTAAAACGCGTCGCAGAGGGGTCGGTCAGGCCGCAACCTTCACTTGGACCCTCTGTTGTTTTTAAACGTTTCTTAAGGAGAAAATAAAAGCCATCTTTAGAAAATGGTGGGCCCGAAGGTTAGGTGGGATACTGGGAAAGCGAAGCTGGGGCGCGAGCCAGAGCTCCTCGTCCTGAGCTCATCTCAGATCATTTCGTCTCCTCCCTGGGACGCGCGCCCTCCTCTGGGATTAAGTGGCCAGAGTGCGCTCGCAGTGTCCGGGAGCAAAAGTTATGAAGTTGCCAAGGTTGAGGCTATGTCGCATGAGGGCCACAGGTTAGGCATAAACTTTCCAGGAAACAATGAGTTACTGCCTTGTGCTTGGAAAAAAAGAATTCTTCCAGTGACCCACCCGACCTCTTCCCTTGCTGCAGTTCCCGGACCCTCTGCATGCACCTTGGAATCTTGTTTACACAGCACATTTGTACTTTAAAAACATTTGCCCTGAATTTCGGAGTGTTTATGGACATTATGAATATCTGTGACCCTGAAAAGGAGCACCAAAAAACACAATAATCTAGATCATAACAAATACAACATCCTAAATAGGAAGTACACTTTGTAGACTATGATATACAGCCTTTTCAATTCTTATAACTCATAAATTATCTTCAAAGTTTTAAATCTCTTATGCTACTTTTGCTGTTTTTTAGCCTCATGGGTATGTTTTAAAATACAGTTATTTTGTGGAAACAATAGATTGTATAAAGCGCTTTGGAAGACAGCAGCAGGTCGGATTAAATTATTTAAAAAAGTGGAGTCCACCTGCGGGCATTATGTAAGCAGATCAAACCAGAACACTTTTTCAAACTCTTTTTTTGTGTTTGTTCTTAGAACAATAGTATTTGAGGGTAGTTTCATCTTAATCACATGACGTGTCGTTTTAGCCAAAAGGAGTGGAAGAGCCTGTCTTGGAGATTGTCCCAGGGAAATCCTGAGATCGTTCATTATGAAGTGCACTGCGCGGGAGTGGCTCAGAGTAACCGCAGTGCTTTTCATGGCGAAAGCGATTCCAGCCATGGTGGTTCCTAATGCCACTCTACTGGAAAAACTTTTGGAAAAATACATGGATGAGGATGGTGAGTGGTGGACAGCCAAGCAGAGAGGAAAAAGGGCCATCACAGACAATGACATGCAGAGTATCTTGGACCTTCATAATAAGTTACGAAGTCAGGTGTATCCAACAGCTTCTAATATGGAGTACATGGTAAGGACATTTTTCAAGAGGTATTTACAACTTATGGTTTCAGCCACCCTGGTCAAATAGCCTCATGCTATTCTTTAACCTTTTACCATTTGTCCTGTGTGAAACAAAAGGTTTTCTTCAGGGATATCTTTCTCCGAATCTTCTTTTATTAATGTTCCTCTTTTATTCTAAGAGTTCTTTGAATGTTAGTGTGGGACTAAATACCTTCAGATACAGTGATCCTACTAAATTCTAAGTTCTACTATTACTGGGAAGGTTAGTGAAAATTATCATAAATGACTTAGTAGGAAAGTTGCATCCTGGACTTGGTAGAAGCTGTTTAACAAGGTGGACATGGAAAATTTAGAGACTAAGAGTTTGAAGAAGCTTTTTAAATATCTATATATACTTTATAAGGGCCTTTATTTCTCATGTAAATGATACTATGTTGTTGGAAATGATACATTTTTGTGATTGCTTTGTGTTACAGTGCTTTGGTAGCTGCCACACACAATTATTTGTGGACTTGGAACTATGAAAATGAGGCTAGTCAAAAGATGAAGTTAAAAGTGATATTCAGTCTCCTTACTAATCTTATATTTACTCATCATAGCAAGTTTGAGAAACAAAATTATTCTTTTAATAGTATTAGCATATCCTACATATTTAGAAAACTTGGGAAAAATCTATTTTGTATTACTTCTTGAATTAGGATCTCATTAGCAAAACCTGACAATAAATAGTTGCTGGGGTAGCAAAGCTTACTTAAGGAACATCAGGAATTGTATTTCTTGTGTGTGAGCACTGCAAGAGGCAGTTAATTGTAGTGCATTCTAGTTTTTCTTACTCTACATTTATGTCAGTTCTGGGAATTTCCCATTTTTAAAAAATGTATTTAGGACAGGTTCTACAGGGTTGACAGGGTCTCACTAGATCAGTTGGACTCGCAGTGATTCTCCTGTTTACAGCCTCCCAAGCACTGGGATTACAGATGCAAGCCACCATACCCAGTCTCATTCAGCTCGGTGTGCCCCTGGGGCAGAGCTGGCATGGCATGACTGGGATCGAACCTGCTGCTGTGCTCTGCCTAAGCAGGCGCTTTAGTCTGCTAAGCTACCTGGCCTGCCTTTTCCCTATTTAGGTAACTTTCAAGACACCTGATGTTCTAAGTCTCCATTACACATTACAAAATATTCTGTTATACTATTTAACTTGTGCTCAGAAAATATGTCTAGCCTGAGGAAAGTAGATAGTAATCAGGAGAACTCATACATGTAGACTTGCATCTGGTAATCAGACTACCTGGGCTTAAATTCTAGCCCAGATAGGCATCCAAGGCTCTGTGACACTGGGTCTTTCCCCTTCTCTACTTGAGTTTCTTCATGTTGAGGCCATGTATAACCCACCTTAGAGGGTTATAGTGAGTACTGAGCAAGATAACTTGTGGAAAGTTTAGCTTATTAACAAGTGCTTTGCAAGGCCTCAGCAAATGTCACTGGGACCAATGGAAGTACTCTTACATCTCCTCTTATTATCTAAATATAATTTCTAAAGACATTATCAGTTCTTAGGCTGGGCATGGTGGTGCACGCCTGTAATCCCAGCACTTGGGAGGCTAAGGCAGGAGGATCAGTGTGAGTTTGAGACCAGCCTGGGCTACAAAAGTGAGCTCAAGGCCAGCATGAACTGCATAGTGAGACCTCATCTCAAAAAGACCAAAAAAAAAAAAAAAAAAAAAAATTCTCAGTTCTTCTCCAAATTCCACACAGGACATCACATCTCTAATGTCTGATATTTTTGCTGTGTGTATTTTGAAGTTTTCAAAGTGAAAAGTTCTATGAATGTGTTACCTGAGAGTCTTGAAACCATGCCAATTATGATGTATTTCCTAATCGGCCATTGTGTGCTTATTTTATGTAGACAGAGTTTTGGTGGCCTTTTATGAAAGATAGGGACTTGGGAGTTCAAACCCACAAAAGGGAAGCTGAGGATATTTGTGTGTGATTCAAGTAATATTGAAATCATGAAAGAATAGTTCTGTGACTCCTGTTTGTGTCCAACTTCCAAAACAAATAACTGTCTATTGTATGATGTCTGGTCTGGGACATTTTTATGGGTTTCTTTTCAGTCTCACTGGTTTCATTCTCTCCTTGAAATGTGGATTCAGAAACCAGCCAGGGTTGATGTTCTGTTGCCCCTAGGTACTATTAGCACTGGCACTGTGTCTTGGCCATTAACCAGGCTACAGAGGATTTCAATGCCCCTCTGTAGTACTGGAATATGCTTTTTTAGAACACACCGTTAAGGGGAAGTTTTTTTTTTTTTTTAAACTACTTGGAAATACTGCTGATTTATACATTTTATATTATATTACTTTAAGTACAGATGTCAGTCAGTCTTTTCAAATACAATTTACTCAAATTATTATTTAAAATATATTCTGAGAAAGTGGAATTTAAAAACTAGCAAAGAACTGTCTCCTGGAAAATTTGCAGTGCTCAATGAGAAATGTCACCATTTTTGGCAACTTGTACCACAGATGTTTTTCATACTTGAATAGGCAGTCACCTCATTTATAATTGGTGCTTCTTTTACCTTTGTGGCCAAGTTCCATCTGCACTCATTAATGTCACATCTTTATCCATGTTCTTATTATCCTCATTGTATTTGTGGGGTTAAAAATTAGCTCTGGAGGACCATATATTTCTTGGGAAAGCTTACGGGTTAATTGAGAAGAAAGAACTGATACATTTGAAATTCTTCTATTAAGCAAAGTCAACATTTTTCTCTCACATCTATGTATTGCATCAGTGGGTTACAAGACGATGGAGCATTCTGAGGTGTGAGAGCTGCTAAGCAGAGACCATGGGGCGAATGCCACTGCTTGAAGGTGGTCAGTACCATGAGTTGTTGGAAAGACAGGAAGGTGTAGGTCAATAAGGAAATAGGAAAAGCCATATGCGAAGTAGCCTGGATATAGAGAAGTCGACACAGATGAGAGTGTAGCAAGCCCACACCCCTGGCAAATTGAGGATGGGTGAATGAGTGATGACAGGAATCAGTAATGCTAAGGAGAGAAATTAGCAACATCTAACTTAGTGTAAACTGAGAAACTAGAGAGTGTAGGTTATTGAATGAAGCTGCTGCTTAAGAGCCAGTAGATTTTAGAGGGGTAAAAATACTGACTTTTAGATACAGATAGCAGTAGGTGTATGCTTTGTCTTTGCTGCTTACTGGTATGTTAACTCTTGATGGCTGCAACCATTCTGAGCATTGGTTCTCTCAGTGTCACAATCAGTATTAAAACATAAGTACCACAAGTTTTAGTGCACAAGAGACTTGATCCTGCAGAGGAGATTTACATTCTTCAAAATATTTATCACAGAGTCTCACTATGCAGCTCAGACTAAAGATGATCCCCCTATTTTCAGCCTCCCCAGCACTGGAGTTACAGATATGTGCCACCGTGCCTGAACTCAGTCACAGGCTCAGTATGCCTGGAGCTGAAGCCAACCTGGCATGCACTACTGGGGATCAAACCGCAGTCCTGCTTACATAAGCAGGTGTTTAGTCTACTGAGCTAAACTACCAGACCTTAGATTTACATTCATAAAGCCTTCCCTTCTTGGGCACTGAGTCTCTATCATTTTTCCCCTCTTTGTTATCGTTATTTCGCAGTTATGTCTTAAAAAAAATTTGTTCCTCAAGTTTTTCCTTTTCCCTCTCTGCAAGGGCGTATCTGCTCTTTGACTTTAAGTATCATCAGCTATTGATGTCTCCATACTTTATGTCTCCATCCTACAGTCCTCTCTTTCCACTTCTTTCTCATATGTCCAAGTGTCTTTTGAATCTTTCTGGGCAATTTTATTGTAGAGTGACTTCAGGCAGCAAATGTCTAAAGAAAACATGAACCACATTTCCTTTTCTCCGCTCTCATCCCCTAGCTGCTTTCCTTTCCAGATTCCTTTTCAGTGAGTATCATTTACATTGCTCCTCCTTCCTAAGATGCCTTCAAAAAGATAATCGGACACATCCTCAACTCCTTTCATTAGCACACACGCAAAGAAATACAGTTACTTGCCAAATTCTGTAGAGTTTGTCTTGGAAATGTATTTTGCATACCTTTCTTCGTGTGTGTGTGTGTGTGTGTGTGTGTGTGTGTGTGTGTGTGTGTTTTAGGGAAGGGTCTACAGGGTGTTCAGGGTCTCCCTACTAGACCAGACTTGTAGTGATCTGCCTATTTACACTCTCCCAAGAACTGGGATTACATATGTGGGTCACCAAGCGCACTCTCAATGGTCATCTCAGCATGCCCCAGAGGTGGTGCCAACACGGCAGGCCTGGGGATCAAACCCTGGGACCCTACACTTGCTTGAATACATTTTAATCTGCTGAGCTATTTGGTCAGTCCAGAGTCCATCTCCTCTATTTCATCCTTATCTTAACTCGTTATCTCACACCTATGCTGACTCCACAGCCTCCCACCAAGTACAGTCTGCTCCTACTTTATTTTTAATTGACTCCACCCCCTCACTGGCAGGTAGTAAGAGCACTCTATGCATCTAAGAGATATAAGGTCACTCAGCAGAAAGTTTTGTTGACTTGGTGGAAGCTTGTGAGTTGAGCCCTACAAGATGAGCTTAAGAAAGAAAACCTGTGTGGTCTTTTGCTTCATAGCATCAACTTGCATGAATCAGCAGGCACATTGAACTACTTGCTGTTCTTGATGGTGGGTGTCCTTTCTCATGTCTCTGCACTTGTGCTCATCCAGTATCCTCTGTGCCTGGATGCCTGTACTCTGTCTCCTAAAAAGAGCACTTAATACCTGTCTCTGAAGACCAAGCTCAAACATTGCTTTCCCAATGAAGCTCTCTCTGATGCACTCTTCCCCAGTCCTACTTTTAAAGTACTTTATTGTCACCTGCTTACTGTATTAATATTTTTGAAATGAGCTGATTATCTTTTCCATGACTTTTACTCCCTAGAATGGTGATCATCATATTTTACTTATCTGTATTCTCCAGTACCTGGTATATGTAAGAAATAAGGTACTCAGCAATGTTTATTATTTTGAATGCTAAATAAGTATGTGTTGAATGAAAGGATGGATGAGAAATAGGCGTGACTGTCTGAGACAAGTGTTGAAGACAGCTTAACAAAGAAGCACTAAAGTCACCAAAATAATAATGTTCTAAAAGGTAAGATAACCAAGACGGGAAATTTGAAACATTTGAGTACTTCAAAAATTTCAGCACATATACTTTTTAATATGTTTTCAAATTTTTATGGAATGCTAAAAATTGTCCTGGACTATAAAGTTAATAGTAAAGATATTCAGATATTCTCAACAAATAATAAAATAAATATGTATCTTTTCTTTCAAATTTTAATATAGAGTCTCTTAAAAGACTATAGATTGATTAAAATCTAAAATAATTTATTATTGCACAAAGCATACTCATTTCTAGAATATAGTTTAAAATAAGATGTAAACAGGACACATGGGGCAACTATAGACACCGTTTCCTGATGTTACTATTATTTCCTTTTCTTTCAAGAACCGTTGGCACACTTCTCGGAGAGTTATTGGCGCGTCCGCACTCACCTTACATGTGGGTGAGGATCTGGGGAGAATCTTGGCACAGCATTTTGCCAAATGTGGAACAAAATATATTTGAAAGCTTCTTTCTTTCTAAACAGCCAGAGGCTGTAATCTGGGTGGTATTTTCAGTCTGTGGTACACGTTACGGCAAGCAATGGCTTGGTTCCAGTTTGTCACATACATTCTTTCTAAGATCATGCTTAAAACTGTGAAATAAGCTTTTAATTTCTTTTCCGATGCTTCAGTATGGTGCATAATTCCAGAAACTGAACATGGGCCAGCCTCGTGTACTGAGCAGGCCACTGCTTGTCTCAGAAGTGAAAAGTGGGTCATTAGTTTGTCAGTTGTTCCATTCTCTCGTAAGTTCATATTTTCTGACACACTTTGTTATTAGCAACTCAAATATACCGCAAATAAATGCAGCTTAATAACTCATGTAGACATAAATTAGTGTTTACATATTTTTGTTTGCTTGGTACTAGAGATTAAATACAGATCTTTGGGCGTTTTAGACAAGTGCTTGCCAACGAGCCATGCCTTCAGTGCCTCTTATTTTGTTTTGAGGTAGAGTATTCCTAAATTGTCCGGGGTTACCTTGAACTTATAAGTCTTCTGCCTGAGGCTTCTGAGTAGCTGGCATTATATGGATGCAACACCATGTCCAGTTACGCATTTCTGAATCTTGCTCAGAGTGTAGGGAACTTATTTTAATTAAGTTTTTTTTTTATTTTTTTATTTTTTTATTGCAACTCTTGATTCCTAAAACAAATGTTTCCTCTGTACTTACAGTTGACATATTTTCAACTTTAAAATCTAGTATCTTCATGCACTTAAAGATACACAAAATCTTTGTTGGTTCATAGAATATCATAATATTATGGTACCACCTATAAAGGTATCAAAACTTGCTCTAAATTTAAAGTAATTTTTTAATATGGCTAATGTGTTATTTTGTTTTGTGATGTTGTTTAGAAACAATACAACTATGCTTTAAGTATTTTTTCCAAAACTTTAAAGTTTCTAAAACCGTAATTTAAAAGTCCACATAGATGGCAATACTTACAGGTAGAAAGTGGCATTGTATCTTAGTTCTGTGGAATTTAGTAACTACCTTTTAGGAAAACTGTGCAATTCTGAGGGATTAAAGATTTTCCTTTAAATGGAAACCAAATGTGCAAGTTGTTAGACAAGTAAGGGAAGAGATACAGCTATAATAGGTATATGAATGCTAGGAGCACAAATAGCGCCTCAAGATTTTAGACTTGGAGTTACTGCTTCTGTCATCCAGAGTATCTTGAACCTTCACCCCTTTATTGACTGCAGTCTCTGTTGGGGATGCAGCAGTGAGCACAAGGAGCATTCTGCCTTGTAAGGAATAGGGGCAAATCTTTCAGTAACACTAATGGGTCTGCAGATGACAGAGAAAGCCTGGCAAGTGTTGTAGAAAAGCAGGTCAGAATGTAATTCAGAAAGACAGATACAGGTTACCATAGAGACTCTCACTTTTATTCTGTGATACAAAGTTATTTGAATATTAGAATAGTAAAGTAGAGTTTATGCTTACTCAGCAGTGTCACAACTTTGTAGAAAATAGACTTTAAGTGTGTGAGCATAGAAACAAAGCAAAGAGAATAATCCAACTTCTGTGGGTAGGAGTGAAGAGACAGCTACGACAGTAGTGAGAAGTGAAAGGGCATGAATAGAAACATCACTCTAAACATACCATTAAGCTTGGTAAATTTTAATAAAGAAACCTGTTGCAAGATTAATAAACTTAACTTGGCAGCAAGCAGCCAGTAGGATTTTCTGCATCTAATGGTAGATTTAAATTCATCCAAGCCTTAGTTGTAAGTTCTTAAAAAATGGTGGCAGTTTCCATTCCGGTTTAAATACCAACAGAGAAGACCCCACATCTGTCAATTTACAGGAAATTCCAGATTGGGTGCAGAAGTATCACAAGTTACTTGGTACCCTTTTTGTCAGGATAATCCCAAAGTAGGTAGAAGAGATTTTATTTTCCAGCAGAGAATCCTCTTTTTCTGCAGAGAATCTTCTTATTTTCCAGCAGAGAATACTCTTTTTCTGCCCATTCTGCTTGCTCTCTCCTCAAATACAACATTTTACTTCACTCCCTCTTTAACAGAACGTGAGAATTTTAGTGTGAGGTACAGAACCAGACAATAGTTTTTGTCTAAATCATAATTATACTGTCTTGGAGTATGTCACTTTATTTTATTTTTGGCGTACCACAGATAGATTTTGATTGTGAGATATGACAACTCAGTTTTTGATCAAGGAACTTCCCACATCAGAGCTGCCATTTTCTAAAGTGGGGACCAGAGCAGCTTTTGGTGGAGAGTGCAGTTGCTCAACTTTACAATGTGCTACACTTAGCTATACAAGTGAATATGTCAAGTATGCAATTGTGTGATCTTTGGCTCAATCTCAGACATAGTTACAACTCATTAGTAAAGGTAATGAAATCATGAGGAAAGATGTGATTTTATTTCCAGTGTCATAAATTATTCTGACTACTGTATAGAGGATGATCTGAAGAATGGCCAAGATTGAAAGCAAAAAGCTGAATGAAGAATACATCAGTTTATTCTGGGTGACAGGTGATGATGAGCCAAATCAAGGTGAGAATGATAAAGACATGGACTGTGTCAGTGAGTGGTTTGACAATATTGGTGGCTTGTTTTGTTGAAAGATTTAAAGTAAGCATGAAGGTTATGAAGTTTGAATGTTCCAAGGTTTTTATAGGTTCTTTTGTGATGAGTTGAAGCATTTATTGAAACTGGGAGAGAAATTGGAAAAAAGCAAAGATTAGTTCATGAATTTTAGATGTTATAACACCCTCAGTTGCATTTAATGGTTAATGGAGAAATAAGATTTGAGATGAAAATGTGAAAATCAACATGTTATTAAGAGGAATCTGAACTGGCATCTGAAAAGCATTCTCCTGAGAGATTTTTTTAATGGGTGAGGGTTGAGTGCTTTAGATTAAGATATGGAAGATAATACTACTCAGAGATTTAAAAAAAAAAAAAAAGGAGATGCTTATGAAAAAGCTGAGAACAAGTGATCAGCAAGCATGCATGAAAAGAGATAATAGTGAATGTTCTAGAAGCTCACATGAAGAGAAATCAAATGTTTTAGTCATTTTCTTATCCAACACGCACAATTTAAAGAAGTTAACTTTACCGCGGTCCCACAAAAAAAAAAAAAAAAAAAAAAAAAAAAAAAGAGAAGTTAACTTTAGCTCACAGTTTTCATAGTATCTGGTTCTAGGTCAGAATAAGATTAATGGAAGGGTCTGGTGGAGGACTGGCTCACGTTATGGTCACCAGGATGCAGAGCCTAAAAGACAGAACCAGAGAAGAAGATATACCCTTCCCAGTCACACCCTCAGTGACTCATCTCTTCCAACCAGTCTACCTCCTAATAACACTGTTAAGTACTGAACTCATAGTGAATGAATCCACTGATCAATATATCACCACATGATTCCATGACCTCCCCAAAGCCCAACTTCTGAGCACATGAAAGTTTTGGAGGACACTGTAGAAAAAACGGTAGAATCAACAAAGGAGAAGTCAACTTTTTTTGGTGTTGCTGAAACTTGCACGAGGTGAAGAGAAGAGTTCAAAAGTGTTTTGTCAATTTTGACTTCATTGGTAACCTTCATATTAGTAATTGCATTGATGAAGCATGCTGAGAAGTCCTACTGAAGAGATAAGCAGGAACTTGAGGGTGAGCAAGTGGTAAAGTGACTTTAATTTCTCAAGATGCCATTGTCTTAAAGTGTACCAGAAAAGGAAAGGAAAGCTAGAGGGAAATAAGACTGCTTTTTATTTTTTAGTGTGCATTCTTATAAGGTTAATGAGAATTAACAAGTTAAGAAAGCAATGGATAAAAAGGAAAAAATACAGCTACAAAATCAGGTCACTTTTTCTAGCAGGGAAGTATGAGGGTATGGGCATAGGAACAGGAAGTTTGGTATATTTGCTACTTAAAATAGAAAGGAATTTTTACTCAGATGCTTCTGTGTTTCACAGTGAACTGTGAGGGCAGATAGATCATCAGCCAAGACTGACTGGGTAAGAATGAAGTGGGTCTGAGGATAAGAGGTCGTGAACATAATAATTTTGGAGACTTCTATGTAATCTTAGAGTCAGGTGGAAGCTTTGAGCTCATATGAGTTTACTTGTTTCACATTGCTTCATATTCAGAAGTCTGATATGGGAGAAGCTTACTTCTGTGGCAAATTATAGTTAAAGAGTCAGAGAAAGTTTGTGTATTGGTGGCTTCTTTGGTTGGACATTTTCAGAAGTTTGACTACTGAAGATGGTTGACTAGGGAGCTCCTGGAGGTAAGAAAGACATAAGGAGGGTCATATTTATAACTATTCGGATATTAAATAATGTATATCAGGATGCAGACCATAAAGTATTTGAGGCTTACATTGCAAATTGAATACTAAATATAGTTATTTGTATAAAAATTCTAGAAATTAATTTGAGGAGTTAAAATTGTAACTTGGATTAGTAGGTTATTAAACTGGACAAAGCTAACCTGGATAACTATATGCTCTGGTTGAACTTCTTTTTTATCTTTTTTCAACTATTAACAAAATTGGTGAGGTGTAATTAGATCAAATGCTTACATATAGCTTCTTGGGGTGGGGGGGGAAAGCAGACATCTGGAGTAAACCAGGAGACTGGGTGAATGGATAGCTGGCTCTAGAATTCAGCTTTTTCTTTTCTTTAATATTCTGTTTATAAGGTTGCAAAGGTGATGAAAGATAATTGGATCCTCATTTCTCTTCAGTTTGAGGAATACTTAAATCCAAAGAGATTCTGAAGCTTGACCAGTGATATGCCTCAAGCCTGTAGTTTAAATCATTATATTTGGGCAAGGTGTAGAAAATGAAATATCAACAAAACAGTATAGCCCACTGGTATTGGACAGTGAAGGTAGATATAATGTTTGACAGGACAGATCTTACAGGTCATATGGCTGAGAATGGAGGGAATAAAACTTCAGATTGGACAAGTGTGGACGGAAGGATTTCAACTTGACAGTAGGTAATCAGCTCTTTGCTGACCAGCAGTGGGTGAAAGAGGAAGTTATTACTTTGGACATAACCATCCTCTGTAAATCACCAAAACACTGGACAGACTAGTAACGACATAAATGTAAAACTTAGAGTTGCCCAAGATAATTTGTATTTTGAATATTGAAAGAATGACTAAGATTAGATACCTGGAAAGAAAAAAAAAAAAAAAAAAAAATCTAAATGCTGAAAATCCCCAAAGTAAGGATGGCTCTTGGCCAAAGGTAGGTTAGGAGGATAAAAACTTTTGAATGAAATGAAGAGGCTGGGGGCCCGGCGGGATGGCTCAGTGGTCTAAAGCGCCTGCTTGGGGAAGCTTGGGCGGCTTCAGGGACCGCGGTTCGATCCCCGGCACCACATGCTGCACCAGCCCTGCCCTCGGGGTGGGCTGAGCCGGCCATAAAGATTAGTGAATAAACAAAGGTTCTGAAACAAGAATAAAAATAATAAATAAAATAAAAAATTCTTAAAAAAAAAAAAAAAAGAAACGAAGAGGCTGAGAGTATTGTTAAACTCAGAGTGCTGTGAGCAACTCAAACAATCACAACCAGAGGGGAGAGAGGAAAACAAAACAAAACAAAACAAAAACAGTTACTATTTTACAAGAGTGTGATCTTATTACATTATTCCATATACTTTGGCTTCGCTTTCTTTGCTTGTTCTGTACCAGGGACTGAACACAGGACTTGACTTTTCCACTGAACTACATTCGTAGGCCTTTCTAAAAGTTTTTGACTCTGGCTTTTTCCAGATTTCTAAATTCCCAAATTGGGCGCAAACTTTGAGTACTGCCTCAGTTTCCCAGAATGCCCTGGACTGCAGGGATGTCCCACCATGGCTGTCTTGCCTGGAGCTTTTTGATGCTGTTGTAATATTGCTGAGCTCACCAGCCTTTGCAGATGTTAGAATGCCTTGTGTGCTTCTCATTCTTGTGTGAAGGATTTCTCCTCTACATGTGAGCAGTACACAATGATTACATTTATGCTGGGGAGTTGACACATGTATTTAACATATCTTAATTCTTCACATACTTTTAAGTAGGTTGCTGTTGGGTTTTTTTTTTAAGGTTGATATATTTTTAAAGGTTTTTAAAGATTTGTATGAAAGTAGAATTTAAGTGAAACATTGCCTCCCTGTGCCTCATATTTCTGTAATTTCCATGAGAGACCCTAATGGGTGCATTGCCTTGAGGTAATGCTGTTCTCTCAGTAGCTGGCAGTGCTTCAGCTCCTGGTAATTTGTGTTTCCTTTGAAAATTGAGCTTTGCACACATTTTTTTCAACAGCGAAGTCTTTTCAGAACAGGTGAAGCACAAATACCTGAGGTAATCTCCTAGCTGTGGGGAATGCATTACAGCTCTTTTCCATGGTGAATTTCTATACCGGGTGACTTTGTCTCAAAAACATCAGTCATTAGGTTAGCACAGAATCATTTACTTATTCTATTTGTGTCTCCTTGAGAGAAAGAAAATGGTTCTGATAATGATAAGATTTGATAATGATGAATTATACTTAAAATTTGAATTTGATATCTTCATGACTGTCCAGTCTGTTACTTACATAGAATAATAAGTTGTTGGTTTTGTTCAAGGTGGAGTTACTACAAAACAGAGGATCACATGGGAAATTCACTTCATGAGATATTTTTCATTGCAGTTTCTGATTTAAGTAGAAAAATGCAAGTGATTGGGGAAGCATTTAATTTTCAATTAAGATGGATAATTTCTAAACACATTTTTCTAGAAAGGGTGGAATAGGAAGAATAATTTAGCAAGGTTATTATGTACAAAATGATAACACTAAGTATCTTAGTTTCTTTTTCTTATTGCTGAGACAAAACTCTTAAAACCTAAAGGTAAATAAGGAAGACTTATTCCACCATTTGGTGTAACAGATAAGTAGAAGGAAACCAAACTTGACATAACCATAATTAAATTAGGAAAGAAAGCTCTTCTATGGTGTGACACATACTTTAATCATGTGTGGTCTGAGTAATGTTTACAATACTGTTGTCTCTGTCTGTAGAAGAAAATGAAGAGAAATTTTACCAGTGATGTCTTTGCACATTTATATCTGGCATAAAGAAGAGTCATTTTGATATTGCTGAAATGTGATGTTGTTACTTTTGACAGTGATATGCATAACTCGGGTAGATAAGAATGACAATATTTGGGTGGTATTCTGAATTAAGTACGTCATACATCCCAAAATAGGAATTTTTTTTTTTTCTTGTTTCAGAACCTTTGTTTGTTTATTCACTCATTTTTATGGCCGGCTCAGCCCGCCCCGAGGGCAGGGCTGGCGCAGCATGTGATGCTGGGGATCGAACCGCAGTCCCTGAAGCCACCCAAGCTTCCCCAAGCAGGCGCTTTAGATCCCTGAGCCATCCCGCCAAAAATAGGAATGTTTTGGAAATTATTTTTCAAAATTTTATTACAAATGCTTGAACAGATTTAAAAAGTATTTTTATTGTAGCATTTGTGATTGGAGTATAAAGTCAGGACCCCATCCCACTCCAGACTTCCAGCACAACTGCTTTTGTACTGCTGTCATGTTTACATTATTATTTTGTCAGAGGTGGATCTTTTTAAATCTTAGTCTAAAGTATAGACTATATCTGGGGTTGGTATTTATCTTGAATTAGGCTACCTGCTATGATTTTTGTTTCCTACAATGATTTCTTTTTATTTTGAGACAGGATCTCACTGTGTAGCTTAGACTGGCTTTGAACTGACTGTATGGCCCAAGTTGGCCTTACACTCACAACAGCTCATCTGCCCCAGCCTCCCAAAGGCTGGAATCAGTAGTCACGTACTACTACTTCTGGCCCTAATACTATCATTCTTAAAAATCCTGTGTGATTTATTCTTGTTTGAGCTTATCTTGAAAATCCACTATAGCCATTTCAACTTTGCAAAAAATAGAACAAATTAAGTGTCTTCTGTGTTTACGTTAGATTTTTTTATAATTACCTGCAAAAGATATTGTGTTAACTTAGTACTTCAAGAGAAAATATATATCTACATATATATGCAGGACAGTTTGGATAATGGTATTGCCAGTTCTGCTGGTCTTCTGAAGGGAAAAGCTAATGCTTAAAATTCTTTTCTTTTTCTTTTTTATTCTTGCTTTCTTTTTAATTTCTTATAATATTTTTGTTGTTTTTTGCTTATTTGTTTTTTATCCAATTTTGTAGGTTTATATCTGGTAACCTAAACAACTAACTTAAAAATAATAACCTGCAATGCAGCAATCACTGTTGAATTCCTATTAGTTTGTTTAATGAAATTTTGTAATGTTTTGAATGCTCTGAAATTTGTTTTACTGTTTTGTATTCTTTAAGAAAAATCACTTTACTTGAAAAATGATACACCTTTCACCTTAGTTTTTTCACTACTATATTAGTCAGCTTTGCATTATTACAAAATGCATGAAGTAATTAACTATAGAAAGACAAAAGTTTTGTTTAGCTTACATCTGGAAGGCTCAAGCCCAGGTTGCCTTATTGCTTTGGGCCACTGGTGAGGATGGTAGAGGGGAAAGGAGCACCTGGTGGAGGGTGTGGTCACATCTCTAGCCAGGAAGCAGAGAAGGCGGGTAGGGCTGCATAGTGACTTTGAGGACCCCAGTCTCCAGTCACTGTGGACCTCCTGTAATGTTCCACTTTCAGAAAGCTAGCAGAATCCAACACTGCCACCCAAGAATCAAACTAGGCCTTGGAGGAACTCTGTTCAACCCACTGCAACTATTATTTGTCAAACCTCAGCTATGAGAAAATGCATATACATAGGCAAAGTTATAGTGACTAATTAACATTGGCCTTAACTCTTATTTCACACATACTACAATACTAATGTTGAAGCTGTACACAATAAATACTTCTCAGATGGCAAGGTGACCCATGGGGCAGAGGCAAGAAGGCTGCAAATGGGACCTAGCCTGGGCAATTGAACAATTTAGTGAGACCCTGCTACCAAAAAAAAAAAAAAAAAAAAAAGTGAAGAATGATGCTCAATGTGAAGACCCTAGTCTCAACCCTCAGTACTAGTGGGAGGGGAAAGAAATAGTTACTAAAACATGAATTTTCAAATCATAGACTTTATACAGAGCTATGAATTTACTATGGTCAAGAAGATGAATTTGCAAATAGTTGATTTTAAGAGAGAAAATTTTTCTTTGCACAAAGTAGAAAGAAAAAACACATTTTTCCTAATACCAATTAGCAGAACTTACTGGTACACTAGCAGTATTTTATTGTAAGCTCCATGTTTTTTGAAACGCCTTCCAACTGTTGCTGACTTTTTATTTCCCCAGAACAGAACAGTGGGTATTGTGATGAAAATCTACACTGTACTTGTGGATGCTCATTTGCATTTCACAAAGGAAGGCAGTTAGTTAAAGATCATGTGTCTCTACATAACTAGCTATGGTACTTAAGCTGCAGTTTCTACAAATTCGGTTTTTAAAAATGTATTTATTTATTTGGTACGGGGTTTCACTACACAGCTTGAACTCATAGTGATCCTCCTATCTCAGCCTCTCCAACACTGGGATTATAGGTATATGTCACCATGTCTGTTTTCAGTGGCAGGCATGGCTAGCACAGCGTGCAGTACTAGGGATCAAACTGGGGTCATTATGCTTGCCAGACAGGCACTTAGACCACTGAGCTATCTCCCAAGCCCCACATTCACTTCTTTACAACTACCATTATTACCTGCTTCGAAGCTTATTTTTAAAAGTCCTTTGCAAAGATTTAAGTTCTCTCTCTCTCTCTCTCTCTCTCTGTCACACACACACACACACACACCACCACCACCGCCATCACTGCTGCTGCCACCACCACATTATACCACAACACAGCACAGCACACCACACAGCACTGCACCGTACTGCACCACACCATACCACACCACCACACCAGAAATACAAAGGCTTCTGTTGGATTGGCTCGAAAATATCATTGGAAACAAGAACATCAGTGACAATTTCAATGCTTCTTTTAGCAATGCAACCTAACTGAAGACATTTTTATGCTTTAAATGTGATGTTAAAGATGTTGAGCAATGAGAACACTTCATTTTTTACACATTTCAAATGCCATTTTTATAAAGAAATGGTAATTTTAGCGTGCTTTGGCTTTAAAATTGTGCTAGAAGAGTAATTCCAAGGAAAAGAAAAAAAAAAAAAAAAGGTCTTAAGGCATCTTGATTTAATTTACTAACCTGAACTTAAATAGAAAACATGTAAAGACTAACCTATATTTAAATAGAATGGGTATGAAATATTGGCAATCTTAAAAATTGAAATACCACATAGTAGAATAAAAATACACATACCATGCTGCTGTTTCATTTTGATATTTTTCTAGGACAGCTATATTTTTAGTACTCTGCTTTTTTTTTTTTTTTTTTTTAAAGAGAATCTTCTCAGTTTGTATTGTTGAAGTTGACTGACCCACTTAATGCTCTATTTTAATTGGTCATAATGAATATTTTTAAAATAATGAAGAGCTGGATTTAATGGCTTGTATCCTCCTCTCATTTCAGTTATGTATTAAAACAATGCCTATATTGTAGCAATATTACATTCTGTTCTTTATGATTTCCTCTGTCTTTTCAATGGTTTAAGCAAAATTTAAGTTATACCTTAAAAACATTTTTTTTTCATCATGTACATGGTAAATGCATTCCATCTTTCTGAGTTACCTTAAATTTTGATTGACAAGAAGTCTTACAAATAAGAAAAGTAAGCCTAAAATATTTGAATGATATGTTTTAGATTTTATGTCAATTTCTATGTAACACATACATAAAGGAATGAAACAAGTTTGTGAGTTTGCAACTAGTTCTATATCCTCTCTAAAAATAGTCTATCTTCAATTCAACAGGAGTACTGATGCGTAGGGTTGTAGAGTCCTACATGGACCAGTTAATCTGACTGACAACCTGATAGAACTAAATGTGAGTCCTAAAGAGGTGACTGGTTTGGAGACCCTAAATTCATCAGAAGCTATAAGAGCAATTAGGAGGTAAAGCTGAGTGAAGGTTCTTAGCCAGTACCCTTGCCCGTGGGCTGTTCTCCTGCATTTTCGTTGTCAGATCGTGTGACTTGAACAGCTGCCCTTCACCAAACCCTATGTTTCTGCCTTCATGCCAGCTCTGCATAAACTAAAACCATTGAAACCATGGGCTAAAATAAACCTCTTTCAGTGATGGCTGTCAAGTATTTTGCCCTAGCCAATGGGAAAATTGTCTGATACAGTGTGCAAAGCATGATCATAATGATCCTTGGCGAAGACCTTCTGGAGGCCTTGGTGGCCCACCTGGGTGGTCTTTACGCAGGGCCTCTTGCATGTTGTGGGGACCTGGACCACCATGTGCTGGGCACATGCTTCCTTACAGCTCCCACATGTGGCCTGGGAAACCTAGCATCGGGAGAGCAGTTCCTGAGCTCTGTCTCTATGTGTTCTGTCCACACTGACTTTCTGGCTACCTCTTTCCTGTGGTTGGAGTCCTAATTTGTTGGCTTAGGTTAGTCAACATCTGTCATAAAAGAGAAAGCAAGCAAGAATGAGGCTCTACTTCCTATTCTAACCCCAGGAGTCTTGTACCTCATTCTGCCTGTGAGTGGCGTGAGGCCCTATTTGGCTGAGATCAAGGGCAAGAGGCTACGTGTTTGCTCTGCTGTTTCATGAGATGAGCATTTTAAAAGCATCTACACAGTGGTTTCTAGACTTATTTTTTTCAAAGCTTCCTAGGATTTCTTTATGATTATTCGTTTGGTTCCTGGTTACTGTTTGAACGTGATGTTGCTAGACAGAAAATCTATGAGGATATATTGCTTTGCAGTATAAAGCACTTTCCAAGAACATGATTTCCAGACAAAAATCAGGCAAAGAAAACATTTGATTTTTAAGGATAACTTATTCTCCAAGGGGCTTAGCTCAGTAGAATGAGCACTTGCCTTGCAAGCGCAAGAGCTTGAGTTCAATCCCCAGTTCTGAGAAAAAAAAAAAAAAAAAAAAAAAAAAACTTACCTTATTTTCCAGACAACTCTGCCTGGAAACTTGATTGCTTCTAAGGAGTGATTATTTCTCCAGATTACTAGATACAACTAGATATCAGCATTTTCCCATTTCCATTTTGTGGAGCTTTATTCAACTTAATTATTACCTACATTTTGAGGTTTTATAGAGTACTTGTTATCTTAATTTTGTTTGGCCAGATAATGACAACAGCTTGAATCTTGTCTTTGCATGCTAAAATGTATAATTATAAAATTATAAATAAACAGTGAATTAACAGCATATCCATATTAGCAAATAAAGAGCTTGCCTGGCAAATACTAGTCTGTAGCATATCAGGACATGAATCATTTTGAATGTCTGAGATCAACTCAAAGAAAAACTAAATATTTTATAAAAATCAACCACTCTTACCGCTCTTAAATTTTCCTTTGTACCCTTTTATGTATTTTTGCTAGGTAATAAAGATACATTACAGGAATAACTTTGTAGAAGTTTTACCTCCTGACTTTGAAAGCATGATTTTCCATATTGTAGATTTGCAGTCCACTGGGAAGGAATGCATAAAGAAACTTCTCCCACACACTGTGTGTGTGTGTGTGTGTGTGTGTGTATGTGTACTCACATGTATACACCTTCCTTTTTCTTGCCAGTGTCTTTCTTGACATCTTTTCTTTTCAGCCTGCAGTTATTGTTAGTTTTTTATCCGTATTTTAAAATCAAAGTAAGCAAGCAGATTTCCCTTCGGCTCTTATACGTTACCTTTCTTGCTCCTGACACCCTCTCTCTTCCTCTATGCTAAGGTGTAAGGAAGTCACCCATACTTGCCTTTTCTCCACTTTCTTATTTCATTCACTTCTTAGTCTTTTATAGTCTCCACCTCTCATTGTTCTGAAGCTACTCTCCTTTTTAAGGCAGTACTTAGCAAGCCTCCTATGTCTTGACTTTCTGTAACATTTGTCTCTGCTCACTCAACTCCTGAAATGTCTTGTCTAATCATTTCTAAAAAATAATCCACTTTTACCTTTGTTTATCTCATTTTTCTGGCCTCTTTCTGTCTCTTCACCTTCAGTGAGGAAGACACTCCAGAAACTTTTCATTATTCTTCTCATTGTATATCACTTTCCTGAAGAAATTACTCTCTGCGAAATACATATGTACAGAGTATATATTATCTACAGAACCCCAATTGTGTGTTCCTACTTAGTTGGCATATACGTTGCCCTCATTCATTGACCATTGAAATGAATAACAATCTATTTCTCTTTCCATATCTGTTCCCATCAGCTATCTCTGAACTTTTAGGAACTTAAATTTCTGAGTATCATTTTAATTTGTCTGCTCTTAGCCTTTAAATTGTTCTGAAGTTCTATTCCCACTGTTTGCCGGCCCTTGGCAGATACCGAGAGTTCTGCAGAGGTAGTACCTTGACTAAACCAAGTTCTTCTTAACTCTTCTTTTGATATCATACCTACTAGTGTAGCTCTTTTACAGATGAATGTCAAGCTAAATACTAAATTCAGAATTGGGGGAGTCATTTCTGTAATTGTTTTGTAATTTTAATTATTTCTTTATAGATTATTTTAAAATTAGCCCATCACCCTCATTGAATTTTATATGCATAAAAATAATGCACATTTTTGTAGGAGTAAAATGTACTATTCATTATGTATTAAACATTTATTGTGTATATGATGGACACAGAAAATAGGCTAATGATACCAGTGCAAGTGAAATGATTCCATTTGACTCAGTTTCATGTAAGAGACAATCACAGGAGCATATATCAATACTGCAGTGTAATAAGTGACACACAACGGAGTGTGACAAGCTGCAGGAGGCCGAGGAGGAATAACTTCCATCTAAGAGATCTGAAAAGGCATCACAGGGATTGAGTTATGGAGGGTGGGGTGGTAAAGCAAGGGTAGTGGCCCGCTTAGCAAATGAGGAAAGGTGTTCAGGTATAGGAAACAATGCCAACAAGGAATGGTCTGTTTTATAAGAAACAGAGACCTGGCCTGGCGGGATGGCTCAGTGGTCTAGAGCGCCTGCTTGGGAAAGCTTGGGAGGCTTCAGGGACCACGGTTCGATCCTGGGCACCACACGCTGCACCAGCCCTGCCCTCGGGGTGGGCTGAGCTGGCCATAAAAATGAGTGGATAAACAAATAAAGGTTCTGAAACAAGAAAAAAATAAATAAATAAAATAAGAAATTCTTTAAAAAAAAAAGAAACAGAGACCTTGGACTTTATGCGCATGGAGCCTTGTTGCATGTGTTTAGGCAGAAGAATCCCTTAAATGTCTTCATGGGTAGCTTGGTAGTAGTAAACGTTTGGAGAGCAGATTGGCAGTAGAAAAGTTGTACTTTATTAAGAAGTTTATTAAAAGTCTATTGCAAAAAATCCAGATGATAAATAAATCCAAACCAAATACACCGAGAGAAAACATGAGAACTGAATGCTCTTAAGTTCTGAAAATGATGTCCAACAATTCTACGTGCACATTGTATGTCTTCATTTTGTTTTTGTTTAAACTGTAGACATGGGACGTAGAGCTGGAGAGATCTGCGGAGTCCTGGGCTGAGACGTGCTTGTGGGAGCATGGACCTGCCAGCTTGCTTCCGTCCATTGGACAGAACTTGGGTGCACACTGGGGAAGGTAGCTTAGCATGGAGCATTGGCTTCTAGACATGTGTGCTTAAAATGCAATGCTTAAGTCACCTTTGCAGATTTGCAAAGGTTATTTCTTAAGGGCAAAACAACTAATCACAAAACAAGTAACGAAAATCAAATATATTACTAGAATAATCAGCAATATATGTATGTGTATGTATAGATTTTTAAAAATAGCATATGTTTGCTATATATTATGTCTACATTTATCTGAAGAAATTGGGACGTACACATGTGTATTGTAATTTATGCTTCCTTTCCCCACCTTCCTGCCTTCCCCAACTCCAGAGGACTTGATTTTGTTTTTGTGTGTTTTTCTTTTTGTGTGTGTGTTTGTGTATGTGTGTGTATTTATTACAGTATCTACAGGGCCTCATTACACAGATCCAACTCATAGTGATCCTTCCTGTTCTTCAGCCTCCCAAGCACTGGGATTATAGGTGCCCACCACCAAGCCCAGTCTCAGTGCACCTCAGGGACAGCTCCAGTATCAGACCCTTGCCTAAGCGGGTACTTTAACCTGCTGAGCTATCTAGTCAGCCCTTTGTGTTTGTGTTTTTGAGATAACTAAAGAGTTTTACTATGAAGTTCAGGCTGGCCTTGAACTCATTTTGTATCCTGTCTGTCCTGAAACTGGCATCAATCCTTCTGCCTCAGCCTTCCAAGTGCTAGGATTACAGGTATAAACCACCATACCAGGCTTTAGAAGACTTGTTTTTCATTTTAAATCATTGAAATGTTCATAAGGTAATAGACATAAGTATTTAACATTGATAATTCATACAAAAATAACTTTCTAAAGCTTTGATATCTCTTTTGCAGTATTTGGTTTTCCATTTTCTCCAACTTGTTTTCTCTGGTTATTTCTTTTTAATAGATACAGACCCCCAACTTTTCATGTACAAGCATGGTATGACGAAGTGAGAGATTTTAGCTACCCGTATGAACATGAATGCAACCCTTATTGTCCATTTAGATGTTCGGGCCCTGTATGCACTCATTATACACAGGTATGCTTGGGACATTTTATACTTAATTCATCCAAGTGGAGACAGTATAACTATGATAGAATGCAAAATACTGAATGCATGTCTTATACTATTTGGTATGGTAATATGCATAGGACAGTTGTTGATCAATGGAATAGACTTAAAGATTTTTACTAACAAAATAATTTTATCATAAAAGATTAACTATTTACTTAAAGAGATACTAGTTAACAAATATTTATGGGGAGGGAACAGTTTTCTATTTTCAAAATCAAAGTTTGGTTATAGAGAATAAAAGTATAGTTTCATTTACCAACAATATTCAACAGTTACATGTGTACTATATAAATAGTACACATTTACACATTGTAAGTATATGTTGATGCTATATATTATAAGTATATTTATAACACTAAATAAAAATATGTAGCATACATGTAATTATTCCTAATGTTCATATTTGATATTGAATATGGCTTAAATGTCTAATTTCAACAGTGAAAGCCAGGATCAATTAGACTCAGCTAACCAGTGATCAGTTTCTAAACTTTCTGCAATCTATTTGCAGTCAGACTTTCCACTTACTCTTGCATGTAATAACATTACTAGTAGCACAGTGAAAACAGCATGGTTTAAAAAGAATGAAATACTTAAAATTTAGGTATTTACTTCTTTTACTTTTGCCTGAGACAGGACGCACAAATTTGTTCCTTTGTTAGGCAAATTTCATTATGAAAATTTTAATAGGACATATAAATATAATAGGACATAAATTTGTGAAGATATAACCTCTGACTTGTTCAAGAAGTTTGTATTCCAAAAATTCTGACATTTGGCACCAGATAGAATTATTTGCCTATATCTCTTTAAAATTGAATTAATAACATGACCCAAAGTCTCTGGAAAAAATACCATTTTGGATCTGGCCTCGATTCATTTTGAGAGATACACGTTATTTTTTCAAGATCAGCTTTCCTCCATTCTCCTCTCAGATGCGTCATCCTACTCCATCTTGGTTGCTATGCAGGGGTCTGTCTTCTCTCCACTGTAGGTGGTATGGGCAACAAGCAACCGAATCGGCTGTGCCATTAACCTGTGCCACAACATGAATATCTGGGGCCAGATATGGCCCAAAGCCGTGTACTTGGTGTGCAACTATTCTCCAAAGTGAGTACACAAACGCTTCCAAAGATTTTTCTAAAAGTGTGAAAGTAATTTAATATTTTGATCTTTTCACATTTTCTATGTATGTCGAATAATTTATAACATTTTGACTCAGTTCCTTTAATCTGGCAACGATTGCACTTGCCTTCTATGTAATGTTATCTGTATTAAAGGAACATGAAAATTGAAAACACGACTTTTATGAAGGCAGTAATCACATTATGTCCTTAGTGTTGCTGACTGAACTGTTCTAGAAATATTAAGTAATTCTGATTAGTAATTATTAAGTAAAATAATTGAGGAATTTTTTTTGCATTTGTGTATAGGCCATTTGAATGATTGTGGTTAAAAATTTTAGAACCAGTTCTTAGAGTCAAATTTAAATTTGTGGTCTATATATATTAAGCCATGGCTGAGCATCCCATATAGAATTTTATTTATTTATTTATTTATTTATTTAGTGGGACCAGGGTTCAAACTCACGACCTTGCACTTGCCCAGCAGGCACTTGTGCCTGGGAGCTATCTCCCCAGCCCCCCATATAGTATTTTAGTATTCTGTAAAAGTTAGACTTTTAATTTTTTAATAGTATACATAGCAAATTAGCTTGAAAGCTTGAAAAGAATGAAGCAGTCATCTATACATAACCCTAATAATTAAAATATGCCCATATCTTAAATCTAACACAGAGATCATTATCTAAAAGATCCAGATGTAGAGGTATTTTACAATGTTTTATAAATAATGCTGTTACATTACCTCTTACTGGAGTGCATCATTTCTTTAAGGGGAAACTGGTGGGGCCATGCCCCTTATAAGCATGGACGGCCCTGTTCCGCTTGTCCCCCTAGTTTTGGAGGGGGCTGTAGAGAAAATCTGTGTTATAAAGGTAAGCACTATTTTATTGTAATATTCATGTTGATTCATATTTTTATTCAACTCTTTATTAACTTGTGTTAAAAAAAATCTGCTGATGATATAACTCAGAGGTTCAGTCCTGCCTAGTGTCTGCAAAACCCTCGGGGTATCCTCAGCAGCACACAGACATACACAAACCTGAAAGAACGCTGTAGTACTACATGGAAATTTTTCAGAACTCTATTTTAAGTGTTTTGAAGAAGCTGCTAAATATGCATAACTTATAATTTATGTTTAAATTATAATTTTGTAATATTAGCAAGCTAATTATGTATACTGAAATGGGAGCTATATGATTTTATCACAGAAACACTTCTAATTCTGTACTGAAATTAGTCTAAAATGATAATACATATATTTTTATAGCCATCGCTTTACATTAACTAGAATTTTTTTCATAATAATCATAATTTGGAAGGATTTAGCAGTTGACTATCATACATTTTTAGCACTTTGAACATTTTTACAAATATCGCTCCCCATATATATTACAGACCAATCATGTTTGGTGAATTATATTGATATCTACCTCTTGCTGCAGACTATTAATTTCTAATGTCAAAATAGCAACAGCAAAAATAATAACATTATAAAACTGATGTAAAGTTAAGGCTCTCAAATGCACTTGAAATCTTAAAAAGTAAATATAATATGTCATTTTTATACTACGTGAAGAGAATTTTTATGAAAATTCATGCTTTGGCTATTCAAATGAACAATCATTGGTCTTTTTTATTATTGATGAATAAATGAAGATTTTTGTAGATTAAGTGAGTTAGAAAAAATGTGAATACACGCAGACATGTTTAGTGCTCACACAGATATGTGTCTTGCTTTCCTTTAATGGCTGAATGCTTATTAGGTTTTTTTGTTTGTTTGTTTGTTTGCTTTGTGGGACTATGGTTCAAACTCACAATCTTGCACTTGCCAGGCAGGCACTTGTACCATGGAGCTATCTCCCCAGCCCCAAAGCTTATTACTTCTAATGAACAGAGAAGAAATACTGTTTTATGTGACTTTGTTGTATAAGTCATTTTTTATACCTGGAAGCATATATAGCATCTTTCAATTGTGTGTGTGTGTGTGTGTGTGTGTGTGTATCCCTGTATCCCCAAACCTGCAAACCTCCTGGTCTCATCAGTGACCACTCTTTTTTTTTTTCCTCTGACTTCATAATCTTTTTTTTTGTAATTCATAAATTCTCCATGTAAAAATACTGACACATCTCCAGAAAGCACTATTTATGAGCTCTTCTTTGATATTGACAAGTTTTTTTTTTGGGGGGGGAAATAAGTTAAAAGCTTGAAATCATTATTATCAAGTTTAAGATCTTGCATGTTGAAGTATTTTCTAAAAAAGATCTTTCTGTGGAAATCACTGTTGTAGTAAATACCACAGGCACGTTGATCCCTCCACATTTCCAATGGGGAGAATTCAAAATGTAACACTTGTGAAAATACTAAGATATGATTCCACTTAGGAAAACAAATTCAGAGTTTCCTAAGCCTCAAATATAACAGTATTGTATAGATATCATGGTGTCATTTTGAAAACCAAACTCGGATTTCATGATGAAATATAAGCAGAGTCTAGAAATTACTCCATTGAATATGCAGTAGATGGTAACATCAATAAACCAAAGGCTATGTGTGCACTTCATTTACTTCAGTGCGGTATATAAGACTGTGACCTCAAGCCAAAACCTCTGCCAATGAAATTACTGATTTTTCTAGTTTCAAATATTTAACGTGTATAAAAACATTTTTGTTATTTAACAATTTGTACTCATATGAAATGGAATTCATGTTACTTAAATTCGTTCCTGTAACAGAGGGATCAGACAGATACTATACTCCTCGAGAAGAAGAGACAAACGAGATTGAACGTCAGCAGGCACAAGTTCGCGACACCCGCGTGAGAACAAGATCAGATGACACCAACAGAAATGAAGTCATAAGCACACAACAGATGTGTAAGACTTCCAGTTTATTTACAAAATATTTGCAGTGACATAGATGCATAGCCAACTGTGTTTTATTTAGATACTTCTACAGTGAGAAAAATTAAACTTATTATACTATGCATCATGAATTATGGATGCATTCACATTATCAATTTTTTTCTTTTCTTGTTATTTTTTTTTTATCTTTAGCCCAAATTGTGTCTTGTGAAGTGAGATTACGAGACCAGTGTAAAGGGACAACCTGCAATAGGTAATGGAAACCGTTCTCCTGAGAATCAAATGACGCAAGAGATGTGTTTTGATTTTATGTTGACATGTAGAAAAACTCAACTTTATTCTCAATCACTTTCCTCTAGATATGAATGCCCTGCTGGCTGCTTGGATAGTAAAGCCAAAGTAATCGGCAGTGTACATTATGAAATGGTAAGCCTTAGGAAGGTAGTTACTTAGGAATAGAGCCTTTCCAGAAATATTTCAATATTTAATATGGGACATGATGACTTAACATGAAGTAAGATTTTTTTTTTTCTCAGCATTGTTTACATATTTTGAGCTCAGCAGTAGGAAGTGGTTGTATCTTAGACAGAGCACAGATGTTTTAACGCCCTGTGTTTCTTTCTTTTTTGCAAGCAATCCAGCATCTGTAGAGCTGCAATTCATTATGGTATAATAGACAACGAAGGTGGCTGGGTAGATGTCACTAGACAAGGAAGGAAACATTATTTTATCAAGTCCAATAGAAATGGTGTGCAAACAATTGGGTAAGTACCACAGTGATCGTTTGGACCAGATCATTCTAAATTGTAACACTGAGCTCTCACATGGTCATATAGTTGTGCATAGAGCATGTAAGGGGAAAATGGAGAGCAGTTTGTAATTTTCAAGTTTTATGTTGTGCAAGTTTCATAGATTAAAAAAGTAAGAATGATCTAAAAGTTGAACACTTTTGCTTATAAAAGGCATGCTACAACTCTTAACTTTTAAGAATTTAAGAATATACATAATTATGGAAGATTGGACAAATAATTGAATATCACTGCCTGCTTTCAAGAAAACTTAATTTTTTTCTTGTCTTTTTAAAAATTTTAAAAAATATTTTAACAAGAGTACAATGATAAATAGTAAGACATTATAAATAGTACACCTTTCTTTACAAGACTGAGAGATATTCAAGAGTGGTTTTTGTATTATACTTGGTGTCCTTGATGTGCTGTTTTGAAAATCTGCAACATATGCATTGTTATCCTATTTCTGTTTGTCTTTTCTGATGTTTTACTTTTGTTTTCACTATTGAAAATCAAATCAAATTTTATAAAAAGAAAATGTGGCATTTACACAAAATGGATGAGCTTGTCACTTGCAATAACATAGAAGTACTTTGAGAACATTCAGGAAATAAATCAGATACAGAAGTCAAAAATTAGGATAAAGTTTTTGGCTAATTTTTGACGGAAAGCAGTAAATTTTTCAGCTCTGATAAACTATACCCTAGAAGAGGCTAATTACCAAGTATATTTTCTCCAACCTGTGTAGGAAAAATGGCTTATATCATGTGACAGTAATTTTGTTAATAAGATAAAGTAGCCGGGCATGGTGACCTGTGCCTGTAGTCCTGACACTTGGGAGGCTGAGTCAGGAGGACAGATCTGAGTTCAAAGCTAGCCTAGAGTACATAGTAAGCTGAAGGACAGCCTGAACTCTACCATGAGAACCTACTTAAAAAAATAAAATAATAAAATGAAATAAAATTTTAAAAAAGATAAAGTAGATTATTAGGTTAAAGAGTTTTAAAGAGTTCTCTAGATAGTATACTATGTTTGTCTTTTGTCTATTTAGATGCAAGTTAATAAAACATGAAGGCACAATTTGAAATGTTTCTCATATGAAGTATACTGACTGACTTATTTTAAAGTATAAAGTGGAAAAATGCAGGCTTCTGAATTGTCTTTATGCACTAACTTGTTTTCGAAGTAAAATGAACATTGTTCAACTTCATATAGAATACTTGTCTTGGGAAACTTGAGTCTTTCTTCCTTTATTACTGTCCAGTTGCATGAAATACCAAAGTTGGTTTAATTTTTTTTTTTTTAAAGTTGGTTTAATTGTAAACATGAATTTATTGAAAATCTTTGGAAATGTTTTGAATGACCTATCTATATAATTTTTCCAAAGGCCTATTGAGTGGTTATTATTCGTTAGTTATAACTTTTAATAATATATTCATAGCTATAATTACTAGGTTATTCATTCAGGAAGTATTTAATTATAGATAATGCAAACAACTATTAGTTATTAGCTAAAGTAAACCAAATACTGTGTTGTATTAAAAAGTATTTATTCTACTTACTTTTTTCTTTTAAATTCTTATTATCTATTATAGAAGTTTTCTTAAAATATGTTGTGTGTGTGTGTGTGTGTGTGTGTGTGTGTGTGTGTGGTACCAGGGATTGAACTCAGGACCCTGCGCTTTCCAGGCAAGTGCTTATTCTACTGAGCTATCTCCCTGGCCCAGTTCTCTTAAAATATGAAGTATGCCACATTTAATAGGCAACGTATTAGGGCTTCAGTCAATGTTACGTGAGTTGGTCACATCACATGTGATGAGTACTGACCACTGAATTTGAAAGTGATAGGAATAAAAGATTTTTGAGGTTGTTGTCGCATCAGTCTTGCCCTAATGTATTCAGAGAATGTACTATGATAAAATACACCAACAAATAAACCTTCGCTTTTTCGATAGATATTTTTCTCAAAATTTCAATATGTATGAATTAATTAGAATTTTGATAATAATGGTATTCTTAATCTTATGTTACAGTTTTTAATAATGAAATAGACTGAGAAAAGTTTCATTCATTTTCTGCAAACATTTTTCTGGGTGCTAGGGTGAGCAACAACAAAAAAAATAAATGCACACTCCTTTAAAGTTATTTACTATTTAATAGTCCTTTTACAAGAATGCCTTTTATTTACTATTATGAAGAATTAAGTAGGTTGGTTCTCCAGAGATAGGTGATTAGTATTTTGAGATTTTTAATTTTGAGAAGAAACAAACATAAAGACATGTGCATTGCTTTTCTATAAATATTGAGATTGGTAATAAAAACATGCTATATTCTAATATTAAGGGTGATACTGATTTGGTTCATAAGTCAGGATAATGAAGATTTAGAGGCAAATAGATGCTATACTCTTACATAGCTATTTTAATATTTATCTATTAAAATTATTTCATGAATATTTAATATTTGAATAAAAATGTATATCTGAAAAATATCAGGAATTATTGTGATTATAATGCCCACAAGATAATGGTTAACATTTCTAATTTTCATCTTCAGCAAATATCAGTCTGCCAATTCCTTCACAGTCTCTAAGGTAACAGGTTAGTACTTTGTAAATCTTATTTTCTTACTACTATGCAGTATAGTTTTGCTTCTGAGGATTCACATACTGCTTTTGCTTTAATATTTCAGTTCAGGCTGTAACTTGTGAAACTACTGTGGAACAGCTTTGTCCATTTCATAAGCCAGCTTCACACTGTCCAAGGTACTATGTTCTAAATTTTCTCACTTAAAAAATTAATAAAAAATGTATACATACTTCAGCAGTTCTCCATGTTATATCTGGGAGCAAATGCTTGCCAGTTTGTGAACCTTTTATAAATGGAGAAGCTGGAAGTGACTCGTACCAGTCTCCTGATGTCTTGGTAAATTTAACATTAAAATACTTATACAAGTTTTTCTTTTCTTGATCTGTATATTTTTTATAAAATCTGTGAATACTCACACACAGACACACACACAGACACACTCACAGCCTTGTGTTTGTGGTATTTGTTTTTACCTGAGATATAATTACTTCCAGAATTCAAGGCTGTTTAGCTCTCAGGCTGTCAATAAGGAAGAAGCAGTGGGATATCATAAACCATGTGCACTACAGACATTTCTGGTGTCCCTTCTCCAAATGCAACAGTGTTTTCTGCTCTTCACTGATAGCAGAGATTATATATATTTCTGCTGTCAGTGCTCATATGGACTACAAAGAGATCTAGCTTAGTCTGCTTAGTCAACAAAAACAACATAAATGATCTCTTACAGTTTTAGAAGAGGGGGAGTCCAAGGTAAAGGTGCCAGCAAGAGCGGCTCCAGTAAGAACTCTCTCTGCATTATGGAGACAGTCACCTCATTTTTGTGGTCTCACACAGTGTCAAGAGGCTGCTTGCTCCTCCATGGCTCTTCTTATAAGAACATTAACCCTACTCGCTAATACTGGGTAAGGGCTCTATCATGATATTTAACCTTAGTTACCTCAAAAAAGGATTGGTCTCCAAAAATAGTCACATTGGGGTTGGGACTTCAGCATAGGAATTTTGGATGGATAAAAGTATTCATTCCATAGCTTTCAAAGCAAGTTCTTCCAATGGAAACTAAAAACGACATGATTATTATATTTTTTTCTTGTGGTTTATTTTTGAGGCAGGGTCTTGCTCTATATTTCAAGTTGGTTTATTTTTGAGGCAGGGTCTTGCTCTATATTTCAAGTTGGCCTTGAACACACCAGTCCAACCTCAAACCCAGGAAGATTCTTTCCTCAGCCTTGTGAGTGCTGGGATTATAGGCATGTGTATCAGACCCAGTTCATGGCTCAGTTAATTAATTTTTACCCAATTCTTAACTGAATTTAAATTTATGAAAAAACTGATTTAAAATCTCATTTACTTCATTTTTTCATTTACTTCATTTTTTGTATACACTTTGAAAAGAATTAAAATAGAGTTTGTCTACTGTAAAATAATTTCGAAAAGGCTTTCTCTTAGGAGAGCTAAAATGAAAACTGTCAAAAGCATTATGGCCATAAGCTGTAACCAACACACAGGAAAAATGAGGTATGTCCTTGCATGTTCACTCTTGAAGTTGTCCACATTATTTTATTAATGTTAGTATCCACTATTTTTCCAGAAGCCAGTAATAAGAATCAGAACTACAAATGTAGTTTAAAAAGCTATATTTGCTAAAATATTTAAGGAGCTTAATTTTTTTAAATAATTTTTTATTTTATCTTATTTCTTATTTCAGAACTTTTGTTAAGGAGCCTAATTTTTATGGCAAGGTTTATTTACTTTGGAAAAGCTTTATTGCACATTCCTTTTGGAGTAAAGCAGTGTTTCACTTAAAGATCAAGCCTGGTTGTTCTCAAGGTGACACAGATTGTGACATTGTTTTAAGAAACGAGCACTTCACCTTCTGTTGGCCATGAACTGGATTAGACAACACAATGTGAAACTAGGGAAATGAGGAGACCCAAGAGGGAGTGGCCGAGGTGCCCCAAGTCAACTGCTTTCTAAGTCTTACAGACATATTAAATACGAACTCTCGGATACACCAAGATGATTCCTGACTTTTTTGTCCTTTGAAGCCCAAAGTTAGAAGGCTTCCTGACTAATTTTTTAAAAAATCACATTAATGCTAAAACCTGCAAGTGAATGAAAAGAAACAATTGTGTTGACTGTGTTCCCTAAACAGTTGACCCATTCTGAGGGAGAAAAGGATGAACGGGGCTTATGATGTTTAATTTAACTCTGTGCTTGAACACTTATCGTTTCATTAATAAGGGTGAAGTAACAAGCTTAATTTTTTTCAGAGTTTATTGTCCTCGTAACTGTATGCAAGCTAATCCACATTATGCTCGTGTAATTGGATCTCGAATTTATTCTGATGTAAGTGCTCTAATTTCTATAGCTCTAAGTATTCATGTATCTATAAGCATATATATGTATATATGCCCTTATATGCAGAGGAAGAGAATAGCTTGTATAGAGATAGATATGTTCTCAGAATTGCATTGTGTAAATATGAATATGCCATAGTGCCATAGTGTACTTTGGCTAAATTTTTCTTAAAATCTCCTCCATATCTTAGGCCAGACACTTAAAAGAAATAGTCTCAAGTCATTCCTGGAAAGGAAAATACATTTTTGCCTTTAAAAACCTTCCTTTTGTTCTTCAGCTTCTGGAGTATGACCTAGACAATTAGTATTTCATCATATTATAAGAAATATTTCATTGCCAAGGGACACTTGGAATATAGCATAGTGCAAAAATAGATAATCTTTTAAAATAAATAATAGAGTCTACTTTGAAGAGAATTATAATATTCATATGCCTTTAGTATAACATTTAAAAAATTAAACATCCATCATGTTAATTTTAATCATGCATCATGCCAAAGGGTGCCAGTTTCAGGCATGTTGAAATCTATGCCTTTTATGAGATTGGATGAGGGCATTGCCTGTGATGGCTTCAGTAGGGTTAAGTGGATTCTGAGTCAGGTTTTAAGGCCAGTTGCTAGGAGGAGTAGGGTACGCATTCTGGGTGGGACTCATGACATCTACAAAGGCCTTGGGGGTCAGTAAATGTGCTGGCATAACAAATAGCTTTGGTTGCCTCTGACCTGGTGAGAGTTGAAGCTAAAAGAGGCAGCAGCCAAATTATCTTCAAGAAGAGAGTGCATTCTTGAAACATGTAGATGAGGTGCATTTAGAAACCACTGCAGATTCAGAAAACAGAGCCACAGAAGCAGAAACTGTCTTCTTGATGCACATCTTCAATTGAATACCTCAGGAATTTATTTAGAGGCCTGAGATAAACCCACCACCACTTTATGTCTCTTACCAAGTTCATTTAAGTCTGAGATGTTTGTTTTCCAAATCAGTTTCACCTTTGAAATCATGTTTTTATTCTGTTGTCTTCATGCTGCAATCCTGTTATCTTTGTCTGAAGTTTAAATGTGTGGCAGGCACCTTGGTTTGGCGTTTGTGCTCATATTCCTCTCTCTGAAATACACGCTTTCTAAAATGTTTCAGTTAAAATTATGGGTATATCTTCAAATCCTAAATTATTACCGTTTTCTCCATGAGTCATTCTTTCAGCTCTTAATGCTGTTTTTCCTTTTAACACTTAGACTGTTTTATGAAGCAGTCTGATTACTACCACCTTCTGTCATTTATTAGTTTGTAAGTTTATGGAAGGCAGCAGATGGACAATTCATTCACTCTTTCATGACTTAATTTGATGTTTGACAAGCCATGAATAACCTGAGCTTGTTCTTGCCTCAACAGAATTTAGAGCACATCGTGAATGGCATCATATGCTTAACAAGTGCTTTACACACAGATATTTGTTGAAAATGATAAATTAAGAAATTTTCAGGAATGGGCATATCTGATTTCCAAAGTAATCATTCTCTCTTGTGTTTTCCTTTTAAGCACAGAAACTTTTAATTTTAGTAATTAATATTAAAACAAGTATTTCAGAATACCCTATATACTTGCACCTTCATCATCTCACTGAGGTATGACTTGGATAGAATCTATATTCTGAGTGTATTTTGTCTTATCTAAGTGAAATGGGTACATAATATGTATTATTTAGGTCCTTTTAAGAGTAATTTGGAGATGTAAAGATTATTATCACATGGTTAGGGCAGAGTAAGGGATTAAACCATTAATTGCTATCTCCTACAAAATACATTATCTCACCAAATAAGGTTGACACAGAAAATTGGAATGAAATAACTTCTCTGGCTTTCTTCCTTTTCCTCTTCTTTTTCTTGCCCTTTATAGTTCGAACTTACACATTCTACTGCTTTGAATTTTCATTTTTAGTTTATTATATATTCATAACTTCTGTAACCTTTAATATCCTACTATATTTGTACATAAAATCCATTTTCTGTTCAAAATCTATATAATTACATGAGAATATTACCATAAGAAAAATATTCTGAACTTTGAACTCAGTAGGAATGCCTGCTGACTACATAACTGTAAGAAGAAAATAGTGTCAAAATGTAGTAAGTGGTTGGATTTAATGAATGTTCTATCTAAGCACTTTTTGTTGGCTTGGGAGGAAAATGCTGATGTTACCCTTTTAACAGAAAAGGGTAAATGCTGAAATGTGCACAGAATTATCTTAATTCCATTGGCTGTGCATTTGATTTAGTCATGAATTTAGTGTCAGGTTTAGGTTGATGCGTAGAATGCCATGTCAGAGGAAGGACACAGGCTCTAGATATATGATATTTTGTGATATAGCAAAAGCATGAGAAGGATTTAGCAGCTTGGCCTCCAGACTCTCTGAACTAATAAATATTGACGGATGCCTCCGAGTTCAGAGCACAGTGATAAAGCAAGGTCACATAAGATACACACGCTTAAATGAACTTCGAAAAGCACATTAAATCACTGCATGTGCGCAGAGATAGGAAGACACCAGAATCACTGGGGAAGACCCATGGGCTGTGAGGTGGAGTGCTGTATACTGAAACATTTCAAGTATTTCCTGTTGTGGGATTTTCTCGGGCTAGACTCAGCTATCCGCAAACTTTGGTAGAGCATTTGGAGTAAAGCCCATGTTAAAAAGTAGGTAATAGTTTCATGTTCTGAAAGAAATTGTTTTAGAAGCCAGTAGTTTTAAAATTTGAAAGTACTGGACCTCAAATTATAATTTGCTCCCCCATAGAAATATTATCTAATCCAGCTTATGTCCAGGTCAGCCTGTGTAACTGATTTAATATAGACACAGGCTCTTCCTAGCACTTGAGTCAGAATCTTCAAACCTGAGTGGTAAGGTGGAACTCTGGGTGGAAGACACAATTATTCTTCATATTCTTTCAGTAAAATATCTGTGCATAGATTATATTATTTAATAGGAGAAAACTTATCTCAACATATACTGATATGTTAGCAAATGGGCTATTATGTGTAGAGCTATGGACAAGTTGCATATGATTCAAAACTGAACATAACTGAATAGAAATGAACATAGACGAACAAATTAACCAGCCTTTATTTGGTTAGACTGATTTAATGTACAGTAGCAAAGGCCAAGATTAGAATGACGGGCCTTTGAACAGTTAATAGGAACTAACTTTCTGTTTATTGCTTTAATAGTAAAGCTCACTATTTGGGTGGATGGATGTTTGCTAGAGAAAACGGCCAGAAAGTTGCCTTGCAAGCCATCCACAACATTTGCCTTCAGACTCCCTCAGAATTGGATTTGGCTTTGTGACTTTTGAAAAATTCCTTGATGTGCAGAATATTGTCCAGTAGCTGCTCTACAGCCAGATAGAAGTCAAGGAGATTAACCCTATAGAAGAGTAGATTGGGTAAGTTCAGGAGATATTTCCTACTAACAGCGGTTCCATTGCTTGTTCCTTCAGCTGTCCAGTATCTGCAGGGCAGCAGTGCATGCTGGGGTTATTCGAAATCATGGAGGTTATGTGGATGTTATGCCTGTGGACAAGAGGAAGACTTATACTGCTTCTTTTCAAAATGGGATCTTTTCAGAAAGGTAAAAATAAAGCTAGCTATATGTGTTTCTGATATGCCATCTATGTCACTATTTATGGATTTTTTTCATGAGATCCACTATAGTCAGAATTGGAGGCTGCATGTTAAACTAGTGCATTTCTTTTGCCTGTTTATTTTACAGCCAGATGCCAGAGATGACATGCACTGCAGTACCAGAGGGGCCTGTCTCCTGTGGGCTTATAAAGTTCAATGTAAAAAGCAGATTATGAATCAGAACCATTCTTTTGTTAATTGATCTTATAATTAGGAGATTTCTTTGATCCGCTTTTGGATTTTTCTAGATTATTACTTTTATATTTCATTCTTCTGGGTCAGCAAGACACTGAATCTTTCTCTAATCTAGTGATCTTACAAAGTATTTGACAAAAACAAAGAGTTTGATTTTCCCTAAATCCAAATTCTCTTTGGCTAAAAGTTGGATGCCTAGTATGATATAAGTGAAGTCGTTTAGGTCATCTTATGCAATTTAACCCATTAAATGTTACATACTAATAGTAATTTGAGAAAATTTGTGTGACTCATAAGTTGTGTTAAGTATTAGTAACCAAGATAAGAAATGAGTCTTTATTTCTTAAGTTATTGGCAGGTATGGAAATAATAGTAGGTCCCATTTATATAGACACAAAAAAAATCCCTATTAGACATTGGCTATATTCTTCAAGATTGTCAATGAAAGATCCACATGTATAGTAGTTTATGTAAAGAGCAACGAGGAATATGCTATGCAGATGATCCACCTGAACCATTGTGTATCATCCTCCTAAAGAGACAGCGCTGCAGTTAGCATCCATTTTCAGATAAGATTACATCAGAAACCATTGTGGAGAAGGTGACTTCCCTCTAACCTAGCCCCAGGCCTGTTGTGAGGATGCGTGATAGAAAGCAGAATCTCCAGGTGTAGAATCCCATGTGCTCTTTAATAATCGTGTGAGTGGTAAGAGTTCAATACCTCTCACACTTCTTCAGTTTAAGACTACAAAATGATAGCCAACATCTCATAAAGCTGCAAATAATTATTTTTGGTAGCTACTATGAATAGTACAAAGAGTAGATTGTACTGTACTCTTACCTATTAGCTCAGTTCCACTAACAGTGCTATAATTTTGATTCTGTAAATCATAATTTATATATGTAGTAACTAAGAGTTAAATTGATTAAATAATTAGTGTGCTTGAGGTTATGTAACTGAATATTGAAGATCCAGTTCAGCACTAGGTCTATGAGCTTAAAGATACACATTTTTCCGGCATACTACTTTAGATTATTAAGAAATACCAGCCGGGCGTGGTGGCACATGCCTGTAATCCCAGCACTTGGGAGGCTGAGGCGCGAGGATCAGTGCGAGTTCGAGACCAGCCTGGGCTACCAAAGTGATCTCAAGGCCAGCCTGAACTGCATAGCGAGACCCTGTCTCAAAAAGACAAAAAAAAAAAAAAAAAAAACTCCATCTTCTAGGCCTCTTAGTCTATAAGTGTAAATAAAATCAGACAGCATTAGATTGGTCATCTGCTTGTTTGAGAGACCCAGTGTGTGTGTGTGTGTGTGTTGTGTGTTGTATGTGTGTACTATGATGACCTTATCATTTTTTTCATTCTATAATTATGTCGTTTGAATAAATGTGTAAGAGAAATTGTACTTTGTCTTAGCATTCACTATGTTGGTTTTTAAGTGTTTTTAATTATTAACAAAAGTAACTATACAAAAATGTAAAAACTTCAAAAGCTTATGTAGTGGGTGAAATTAAATATAAATTAAGTTATTTTTATTCTGCTTTAATTTTTAGATATTAAATATAACTTGACTGATGCTGCCAGATATAAAATGAATGATAAAAATTAAAATGTATGATTCTACATTACTTCTGAGTTTAGTTTTAGAAGTGCTACAAAAAATGAAATAGTGTTCCAAGAGCATACATGTGCATTTTTCCATTTTAGTGAAGAAGATAGGATATCCTTTCATATTTGACCATTAAATTTCCTTAATAACCTTTTTTCTTGAGGCTATAAATGCTAAAAAGCATGAATCTGTCTGACAGCACTGTAGCTTAAACTTTGTTCGACTTTGTAAAAGAGAATAAGCATTAACTATAGCATTTCTTAGAAATCAACTACTTTTTAAAGTCATTTTGACTTTCGATTATCCAAATCACATGTAAACCTAAATCTTAGTGTACCCCAATTAAATGAAATAACAGCTGCCTAACTCTGCTTTATTAAAATGAAAAGTAGTATGTGAAGACATCCTCTAGAATCTGTTAACTCTAGAATCTGTTCAGTTCTGTGGTGACTTCTATTTTCCCTACACTCTTGAATTTATTCAGTAAGCTGGTTCAGCGTACAACCAAAATGTACAGGACTATGTCATCCCTGAGCTTTCCAATAACTATATTATAGTAGCCTAAGTACATTAATCAACTACAGTCACAGAACTGCTTTCTTGACTGCCATAAATATTTTGATTTGTTAAAAGGATTATATGTGGAAGTGACATCAATTTTTTTTCTTTGTTTTTTTTGCAGTTTACAGAATCCTCCAGGAGGAAAGGCGTTTAGAGTATTTGCTGTTGTGTGAAATGAAACACTTGGAAGGGGATCGCAAAGACCATTCCAGATGTCATAGTTCTGAAGTTTGTATAAAACTGTAACATTATTGTACAGAAGATAGAAACTATTTTCAGCCTCCTCCTCCGGTGCCAAACGCATACACATCATGATAGACAAAGTCTGTAAAATGAAACATGGGACATTAGCTTTGGGAAAAGTAATGATATGTAATGGTTTTAGAAATCCTGTGTTAAATATTGCTATATTTTCTTAGCAGTTATTTCTACAGTTAATTACATAGTCATGATTGTTCTATATTTCATATATTTTATTACATGGTGCTTTGTATATGCCACTAATAAAATGAATCCAAATAATGAATGTGAATGGCCTTCAAAACTTACCTGGTGCATTTTAAAATGATGAATTCTAAAATTGAAAAAAGACTTTTTATTATATTTTCCCTTGTCCAAAGCTCTGTCATTACCTAGTCTAAATCTCAAGCTGTTTTTTATTTAGTACCTGCACAGATTTTTACCCAAAGTTTAGGTACATATAATATTAAATCTTAATATCCCATTTGTTATTTTGTATAAAATAATATTTTAATAGCCAAACAAAACCTTTTAAATATTTGATTTCTTGGGAATGGAAAGTGAAGACACTGTTAGTGATCACATAGTAAATATTGGGTTGAGGGTGAGCAGCCAGAGCTTTTATGTATTGTTCAAATTGAGGTCACACATTTTGTTTTGTATCCTGGCAAATACTCCTGCAGGCCAGGAAGTATAATAGCAGAATGTCTAACAAAAACAAACTAATGTATTGCATTACTATTGCCACTACCACAGATTTTCATAATGGCAAGTGGCATTGTGTATAAATATTGCCATATTATGGTACTTATAGTGATGATAGTTTTCTATGAATAATGTATTACCCTTTGAGGCTAAAAAACTATAAAATGTTACCTTCTTCTGCTGGTGAATTTATTCATTTCATATAAACATATTAAAATCAATTGTGCTTTGGAGTCTTATTTTCAGCTTTGATTTAGAAATTGCAAGATAAGCAAAATCCACGTAAGTTTTATAAGTTCAGTTTATTGAAACTAGTATAAAGAACATACTTAATACTAGAAGGCCATAAAGTCAAGCTAATTATTTCATTGCTTAACTGTTACTTTACATTTTCATTTTATACATCTAAAAGAACCTTTTAGTTATTTAGAAGCCCTATTATCAGAGAAACCTGAAGAAAATGAGAGATGAACTTACAAAGAAGAAAAAGTCTGCAATATACGAAGTGGTTGTAATTATAAAACATTGGCAAGACACATACGTGAAACATTTTTAGAAAGTAAGTGAGTAGGTGTCTGAAAGCAGAAAAATGGGAGATAAGTTATATACAGGGAACGCAAGAGAGTTGGGCAGTGCAAAAGGAAAGAACATAAAGGAGGGACACAAACAGTTTTTGATAAGCAAATTATGAGTAAACCAAAATTTCATGATCATTTATCAAGAATTAGGCAGTTATAACAGAGATAATGAAAAATTAATGATTTATGAATTAAAATTTTGAGATCTTAAAGTAGATTTTGTAGGAATATTTTTCTAAACCATACTTTAATATATGAAGTTGCAATGATAGCTAATACAGACATAATTATGTAAAATTAAAGTTTAGGGCTCTCAGAATAAAAGATTAATGCACTCTCTTGGGTACTGCATGTGACTTTCCCCCAGTTTTCTTCATTCGTCACTGCTCCACTATCTCACCCTTACCGCTCTGTTAGTAGCAGCTTCATGAACACCCTTGCATAACAGCTTTATGAACACCCATATGTTTTTGGCTGAAACATATTTTAAATGGTGAAAACTTGTCAGTTGCACTCATGGTTATGCTTACACATGCAAAACAGATGGCCTGCAGATGCACCTACCATACACTGGCAGCTGCTGTGTGTTACAGACGTCTCAGTACGTTTCTTGTGTTATTTGCTTCTTATACCCTAAAAGACATAATTATTTCCCATTCACATTAAACACAGATTCCGAAAGGTTATGCAACGTTTTTTGTGATTTTGAACTTGAGAAATGTGACTCACATCTCCAATTCTGTGAATTGAAAGCCTTTCCTCAAGCATCCTGGTAGATGCTTCTAACATGGAAATGAATAACTTGAGAAATGAAACGAAATGAAATGAAAATGAATAACTTGAGAAATACTCTTATACAAGAATATTTTATAATTGCTGAATATGACATGAACTTTCTAGATATAGGGAGATCTGTAAGAAGAGAATAGGCACTTCAATTTCTGCAGAAAAAAATGAGGATTTCATTTCAGAGATTTTAAATTAAACTACAGTAACTCCTTGCTATGTCATAGCTCTACCTGAGCAGACTCACTATTTCTCAGATTTTTGAAAAATATTAATCTAAATTGTCAGAAAAAAAATTCATAAATTATTGGAGAAAATCCACATATTTTCTCAGTGATCGCATAGCTTTTACATTACATCTTTATGAATTATACTCAATTATTTTGAATGAATTCTTGAGGTCCAAATTGCATTTAAATGTTTATGTTTTTTATTATTTCTGTTCATGAGCTGTGGTACTTTTCCAGGGCTCGGTAGAAAGGCACCTTAAACTGAGTGGCTTAACAAAACAGAAAATAACTGTCTAAGGAGAGTCACCCGGAGAAAAACATTCTCTCAGGCTTTCACAGAAAGCAAACTGGTCAAGCAATGGCCGTGACTCATCCTGAAGGCTGACAGTGAAAACAGTTCTACAAAGCACTGTACATGGTTCCAAAGTTAATCCTGAGGGGTTTGACCTTGGAAGATACAAAAGCTGAATGTTTTGTTATACAGGTCTTGCTTTGACTTGCCCTTGATCACCCAGCGGGAAAGCTTAATTACCAGGCACAAAACGCAGAACTTGATTAGTATAATGAGCTGTAAGAGGTTTAAATCAACAACCTCCAACATTACCAGTTTCATTGGTAACCCACTACAATTTTGGAACATTAGACTATGTATACATCTACTTCCTCTCAGTTCAAAGAGAATTATTTTACTTTTTTTTTTTTTTCTTTCCTTACCAATAGCAATTACAAAATGTATCATGTCCACACCATGTACTCTGTATTACTATTGTGAGGACAACATGCAATGTTTCAATTATTGAGAATGTAGTTCTAATGTGTTGTGAAACTATCATATTGATATTTCTTATTAAAAGTAATAAAAAATAAATTAACTGTTTGATAGTTTTCAAGGTCAGGATAATCTGAGAGCAAGGTGTTGACATGACCATGGGAATGATCTGTTCTTTGCCTCTTCCCTAACTTTTGTTGCTCTGTTGATAACTTTGTACATTCTTTGGCTTTTACCATAAACACAGTTTTCACAATATGTTTTCATTGTTTATACCTTTTCTAAATTTCCCTTTTTATAAAGACATCAATCATTGGATTAAGGATTCACCTAGCTCCAATATGACCTCATGTATACTAAGAATATGTAGAATGACCCTATTTCCAACTGAGATCAAGTCCTAGTGTCTTAGAGGATTGAACTTAACCATATACATTGTGAGGGACACAATTCAGACCATAGCATGAGTGCTGACAAATAATATATATTTAGAAAGACATTAAGCATAATTAAGACGTGAAACATCATTATAACCTACTCTAAATTGATGTCCTCCCTGTCAACCCCCAAATGCTCTCAGCCTCAGGCAGTGGATGTTGTCCTTTTTGTTACTATTGATTAGATTTTTTTCTTGGGTTTTATTTTAATATATTATGTCAGATTTCTTTTGCTCAGCAAGTTTCTGGGATTTATGTTCATATATTTATCAGCATTTTTCTACTTTCTTCAGTGAACAGTATCTCTTATATGAATATATAACAGAAAACAATCCCCTAGCCAGTATACCTCACTTTCCTAGTTGCCTAGGTTGTAGTTCCTGTTCCAGACGTTTCTGATCCCTTAGAAATGGCTGGTCACTGACACATAGCTGGTCACTATGATTCCCATTGTTTCAACGAATGCCCAATTGACAAGCCATTCTGCCTCTCCATTTCCTGCTTGCTTATCCAGTATCAACACTAGAGCATCGGAGACCAGGGACCTATGTTCTGGGAATGATCCCAATCGGTGTCCTTCAACCTAAATAAATCTACTTCCAAATCCTAAGTATTGTTTTGATGTTTCTGCTAGCCTTGCATCTGGGGCATTGACAGAGAAGATCTACTGTGCAACATCTTTGGCCACTGGTTGTGGATGGTATAGGATCTCCCCAGGTCCTAATTGGAAGGCGTGGCCTCAATATTTCTGGAGTCCCCTTTTAGGTCTGGAGGAGGATTTCTGGCTCCCACTGAACTGGTTCACAATGGATGCCAGAGGGAGGAGGACACAATCTGCCTGTCTTCCTGCCTGTCCTGGCACATTCCTGTTAGTCTGTCAGTTATGCTCAGCTTAAGCAGAGGAAGAGCTTGAAACCTCTTGTTAGTTAAGGCCACACTCCAGGGAAGGAGTTGGGAATATTTAACTTCTGAGTGGCTGCTGAGTGAACGTGTGAGTGAGTGGATAGATAGCATAAGCTGTAGGCACCTCTGTCAGTGAGCCAAGACTGCAAAACAGTGTCTTGGTGGCTGGTAGAGTACTCACCTGCACTTCTATGACAATCGACATGTGCCTACATTGCCTTGAGGGGCATGGCGAGGTGGGCAACTGATTTCTCTTTGAAGGGCACTCATTGTTCAAGGATATACAGTATGCAGCATAGGGAGGTAGAATTAGAATTAATCACTTAAAACCCAGTCTCTGACTGAAGGAAAAAGAGCTTCTAGAGAGTTTAAAGTGAAAACAGAGCATGTACTGTAT